>CAUYRH010131947.1:0-12580 GCA_963574655.1 Perodicticus potto
GAGGGGAACAGGCAGCTCTTCCTGTTCCCTCTCCGAGTTCTAGCCGAGGTCTGCTTCTGGAGGGGAACAGGCAGCTCTTCCTGTTCCCTGTCTGAGGTCCCGCCGAGGTCTGCTTCTTAGCTGTTCTCTCTTCGAAGTCCTGCTGAAGTCTGCCCCTGAGCTCTCTGCTCAGGGGTTTATATAGTTCCAGGGACTTGTTTTGCCGGAACTTCTTAGGGGCGGGTCTTTGTCAGTTACAGCCAGCTGTCCAATGAAGACCCAGGCCCTGGAAACTGACATGATATTAACCAGTCAGATTTGCATGTGGAGCAGACAGCAAGGCGCCAGTGTCTTCCGCACAGGTCTGGCCCTTTTGCAAGCTGGTTTCTCCATCCGCCACAGCATCAGCACTGCCAGGGCCAAAGCAGCGGTTGTAGAGCTGCTTTGTCCTGCATCAGTACCAGAAGAAACTCTAGAAGCAGACTCTTCCTTCGGGCGTTCGAAGGGCCTGGAGGAAAGTGCAGGAGAAGTAGATGGTGGGTTTGGTCTAGGTGGTGACACTGCCTCTCTCGGGCTCCCTGGCCATTTAGGGAAATTATTACAGCTAGGAGAGCTGGATCTACCTGACAGGTTTTACACAGTTGGGGTTTGTCTCTGAGAAAAAAAGAAAGCTTGCACATAGATAATTCAGACAATTTCCCTTCTTATTTACCATTATTTAGAGTCCCCTCTGGCAGCTACTGTTTACCTTTGGAGAGTCACCTCAATATTAAGACACAGCTTGGGTGCAAAAGAAGACCATACATTCCTTCTTCAGCATTAGGGGATCAAATATATCCCAGCAATTTAGAATACAGACCAGCGGGGTGTTCTGGCAGCACAGCCAAAATATCAGGTACCTGGGAGCCATAGTGGCCCCTCCTGATGAAAGTTCTCTTGGCAAGAGAACATGTTACCTGGGTGTTCTCTTAGAGGGAGAACGTTACCCATCTGTGGGGAAGAACAAACGTCCAGCACCTTATTCAATCCCACACTCTGTGTTCCTGGGTGGTCAAAGCAACCTCTGACCAACCCAGAAAGCCTTTCAGCCAAACAAAAGAAAGCATCCTTCCAATGTTTAGGGAAGAATCCCTGAGGAGAGTGGCCTCCCCAGCCTTCATGCTTATCTGGATTTAGCCACAATTCCCAGAGAGTAGTGCTTTGTACCCCCTGGCTCTCCTGTGCTTCTTACTTCCCGTAGCACAGCCTGGTCCCACCTGATGCAAGTTTGCCCCGTTCTGCACCTGCCCTTGAGTGTATGCCTGTCAATCACAGGGGGGATGAGCCCTGCGCTGGAACAAACGGCTGCACAGTGCTCACAGGTGATAATTTTTACAAGCTTTTTCTAAATTCCCAGTAACAAAGGAAAATAGGCTTTTTATTATGAGCAGGTCTTAAATGCTATGTTTTCCACCCTCCTTTCTTTCCCCAAAGTTAGCAAGGCAACAATAATTAAACTTAGTAAAAAATCAGACACTTTAAGAGACCCTTTAAAATTTTTGCATTAGAGTTAGTTACAGCTAGCTGAAGTATTAGCGAAACTCAGAAGGACTTTGAACCTTTTTATTTACACTAATAGACCAGAAAAAAATCAAATACGCAGGGTCATTTTCTTTGCCTTTCTTCATTTTTAAAGGTTTTCTTTCTTTATTTTCTAAAAGTTTAAAGAAGAGACTGAACTGTAGCCAAGGGTTTAGAGCAATTCTTGCCTTGGGGGGGGTTTCCCTGGGCTTCCCCTCACAGGCTCCTGGTCACCCAGAGAACCCATGGAGGGGAGTCATTTTGACCTTTGTTTGCAGCCAACTCCTCCACCTTTGATAAAATGATTCAGCTTTTTTCTCAAACATGCAAAAATCCAATTGAATTTAATTTTGCAATGAAAGGCAATAAAAGCAACCTTACAACACACCTACAACATCTGAAGCACATTTACAACATCTGAAAAATATCAGAATGAGCCCATACAAACTTAGATAAATACATAAAGCAATCCTTTATCAATGTTCAGACAAAGCATGCAAACCACAGAGAGAGAGAGAGAGACAGCAAGCAGGGGTCTGTAGAGATAAGAGATTTGGGACCATGGAAGATAAGAGCATACAGTAAAATCGCTGGAAGAGCACATTTTCAGAAGGCCCTACAATGCCCTGAGAGCACATTTTCAGAACCATTTCTGGGGACCCCAAGACCTCTGGGCGCTACTTGTGTTTGCTCAGATCTCAACCAGAGAAAAGGGGTGGATACAGCAGGGGTTCAAAAACCTCCTAACATTCCATTGGGCTCCTTTCTGTTGGAGCCAAGGAGAATTAGGAAGTTCGTTCCCCCAACAGCCTCTTGCCTGTGACCCAGAGGTCAGCAGCCGCATTATGCATTTTTAGTGGCTGATGGGCATCCAAATTATTAGTCTCCATTACCACAAATCTTCAATCCTGCTTAACACAGATCTGGGCACTCTTTAGTTTTAGAAATAATTCCATAGTGATTCTACATTCCATAGTCAACAATCCCCAAACAGCACACAGGAGCTGACAGGGCAAGGATTATACCCTACTGATACAGCATTCCCTCATTTAGGGCTGAACAGGGATGCCCCCGTTTCCTAGATATTTCATGTAAGTTTCCTAGGCCTGGGCAAGTTCATGAAAGAAAAGTACTGACCTTTTGCCCTGAGTAAGGGACTGTATCCATTCATTTGTCAACAAAGTAATTAACCTTGTCTGAAGGGAAGGGATTATTGTATCCAAACAATAAACATATATATCTCCTAGACAAAGGACCCAGGCTGAAATTTTCAGACTTGGGTCTTTCCCTCTGCCAAAAGCTCTGGTGCTTTTTCTGCATAATAAATCCTGTTTTACCATTGATCTGTGGTCTATGGGTTCATTCATCAATTCCCTGAGACTAAGGACCTACTGGAAAAATAAATTTCGGTAACAACGTGATGGACATTTGGGTTGTTTCTGCCTTTTGGGGGGCTGAACTTTTGTATTGCACTAACTCTGTGTCCTCATGCTTTGACACCTTGTTCAATCTGCCTTTCACAGAATTTGCAAATTCTTAGGAAGAGAAAACAACTCACCTATGCACATTCTTTCGGAATACAAACCAACCAGTCTAGAGCCCACACCTCAACCGCTCTCTTTATGAAGCTGTCATACTTCGGACCGTTATCCACCTGCCCTATTCACCCCAAGCCCAGGTATAAGATAGACAGGAAAATAGCCTAAGCCCCAGAGCTATTGATATTATTCGAGGTAGCCAATTCTAAGCCTGCTGACCAGGCCTTGCCTGTCCCTCCCCAAGGAAGCCATGATAAAGGCTTTTGCCCACAGTTGCCCCCTTCTCCTTTCTCCTTTGGCTTCTTGACTCCGGCCTGTGCTTCCCAATGTGGACTTTGGGGCGTGGTTACCCCTTCTTCTTGCGAACTCTCAGTAACAATCTCTGTTTTCAATTGCAATCATTGACCGATCTGTTAGCCCCACTATAGTTTATAGTTTCTATTAACACACACTATTTTAAATCAGGTATGCTAATTCATTTATCCAGGCATGTTAGGTTTAGATAAAATCATTTCCATTGATAGCAAGTCTCATTTAGAAGAACAGAATGCCCTGGTATATTTCAAAATACTTACATTTCCCCCTCTACTGCTGGAAGCATGAGGGCATTTTTGTGCAACCTTTACTGTGAGAATGTGGCAGGGATCATAACGATAAAATTCACATATGTGTGGAGGCCCCTGGCATTTTAAAGCTTGCCCACAGTGAAGCTTCAAAGAGTCTTCCTAATCCTGGTTGCAACAGCCATTTCTACTCCTAGGCTTCTGCTACTATAAGTCTCTGGATCTGCCCTCTCTCTCAAATTTTGGGTCCCAAGGTATACCCATAATCTCATTTCTCTGACAGATGTGAGGAGAGTTGTTTATTTGTTCTGGGGATGAGTGATGACTTCCAAGTTCCTTATAGGCTGGCCTAGAAACCAGAAGATCAACATTTTATTTATAGACTTTTAAAATATTATTTAATTTTATAAATTTATTTTTATCCTAATTTTATATAAGATTGCATTTTTATAGTTTTTTTTAAAGTAAACTTCTTTGGAAAGGAACAGTTAATTATTTAAATATTACTGAAAGGGGTGATTTTTATGACAAAAATGGTACACTAAAGTGACCGTAAGTATGCAGAAAACTGGAATAAATAATGATGTATAAATACAAAACATGATTTAAAATTACCCTCAAGGATATTATATGTGAGTTCTAACAAACCTGTGAGAAATAACTAGTTCCCTTGTAAGAGGACTACTTTATAATACTACTTAATCCCTGTACTCATACATTTTTCTGTGCAGACATAAAATATATTTGTGCAGATTATACTACAATGACCAGCACCTCCATTTCTCATGAACATATCATTTAAACAAACGTTTTACATGATGTTCTGAGTGTTGTGAGGTAAACTTCCAACATTTTGTGTCCGTGTAGGCCAATGAAATGTTTCTCAGGCCCACGGGACACTCCCCAGGGGTCCCTGTGGGGATAGTACCTAGACGTTAGGAGGTAAGACTCCAGAATGAAAAGATCAACTTTCACAGCTTACTCTGTTTCATGACACCTATGTTAACTGGGCTAATAACTAAGAAATTTTTAATTTCTTCATCTCTAAAAGTTCCACCTTCATATGATTGTTGTGAAATGTAGTAATGTTAAAAATGGACAGTGTTTTTAAATAAAAGAAAAAAAAAGTGTTTCGATTATTGCCTGACACATATTAAGTGATCAGAAATACATTATTATATTTATTTCAATATTTTTCTGTACATAACAAATTTAACTGAGTTAAACTTTGTATCTTGTAGCTGCATATCTAGTTGATGACCTAAGCTGTCTCTGAGTTTCTGCTCTAGGCCTGAGAAAGGACACCCAGAGAAAGTGAGGTCAAAGAGACCAGAGGTCTTCTCAAGGAGCTCCTCCTGGTGGTGACTCAGCTCTTAGGAATTTGTAAACAACGTCTTGGGACCTGGAGCCTGACACTTGCTTCATTTGTGTGCAAACCTACAGTTTTGTAAAAGCTGGAGTCTGCTTCTCCAGCTTGATTCAAACTGTCCCATGAGACAGGTACTCGTGGGCTGGAACTTTTTGACTGGGGATAAAAAGGAGGAGTCTGAACCAGTCTGGAGCGGGGCCATTGTGAACTCTCCTGTGCCTCGCTCAGCTGGCTGAAATGAAGCCAGCTTGTAAACACGGTGTTTGGGTGCTCTTTCCCTCCACTGGGTCTTGTCTTCCTGCAACAGGTGTTTTTAGTGCTTCCGTAATGCTATGCTGTTCATAACTCTAGTGCGGATTATGAACAGAAATCTAAGACGTCACTTATGAATAAAGAAATTTATTAGTTCATGTAACTGTGAAATTTGTTGCATTATTTTCTATGCAAATGCTCAAAAATACCCTCTTTGTTCTTGATGTTCTTTTTCCGTATCTTATTTTAGTCTGTCCTTTTGATTTGGATACTGGTCTCATGTTTTTTTCTGCAAATTGATTCTTCCAAGGTGGTGAGATACAAAACTGTTCCTAGTCTCACATTGCATTGCCTACCTCAAAATAACAGAATAGACAGGATCTGGTTTTTTTGTTTGTTTGTTTGTTTCCCGCAGTTTTTGGCCAGGGCCAAGTTTGAACTCATCACCTCTGATATACGGGGCCAACGCCCTATTCCTTTGAGCCACAGGTGCCACCCAGGATCTGTTTTCCAGCTGCAGAGGTAGGGGTGAGGAGATTGGGGCAGGTGACGTCTGATCCTGTTTTCTCCCTTCCTTCTTTACACAAATCCCACCATCCAGGGAGACACTGTGCTCTTATTGGTCAGGATGCCTCCTTTACCACCCAGCTCGGTTGACTGAGAGCGTGCTGTGATTGTCAGGCCTCTCAGAGCAGTGTGGACCTGCCAGGTGGGTCCCAGTGAAAGAGCGCTGTGTAGACCAGAGCAACCTGAAAATTCTGAAAGGAACAGAGAAACTTGTAAAATCATTTTCACTAAATTGTCCTCCATATGTCATTGCTGTTTTTTTTTGAAGTTATATTTATTTGTTATCTGAAAAACTGCTATTTATTGTAGCACTCAAACAATATTACAACTGCCAATAAATAAAATGAACAGGTATAAGCCTCATGGAAAAGCAAAAGGAAATATATATTTTCTCATATACATCTACAGACCCCAAGATTGACATTCTGAAAGACAGACATCACCTCAAAAGTGAAAATAAATTATAATTTTTATATCTGCCACCTACTGACATTCAGCCTTTCTTTATGAGCATGTTAGGAATATACTTACTAATCAACTTAATCGTAACCTACCTTCAATTTATAATTCTGATCATTCCAGTATTAATATTTATGTATAGGTGATAGTAATATTTTAACTATTTAAAGCGAATACACCACTTTTTATTTTTTTAGTTATAGTTTATTAGGATTTAAAATATCCCCATACAAAATAATGATTTCAAACCAATGGGGGAAATATGATTTTATCCATCTTTAGAAATATGGGGATATTTCTATATTATAATCTAAATTTTTTCTGTTTCCTCCATTATAGTCACTAAGAAAACATATTTGCTGAATATAATTTTTTATGAGCTCTAAGGTTTTCAGTATTAGAGAGAAAGAGATAGGACCAGAACATACCACAGATCTTTACAGTCTACTTATTTCTTTGTGATATGAAAATGATATTCAGCAAATATTTATGCATTCCACGCTTTAAAATGTAATAATAGTTGACATGGCAGAATTTTTTTAGATATTATAAATCAATATCTCACATGATTACTTTTAGTTGGAAAAAAATCAATATGGAACTTAAGTAATTTGCCTCTATTAAAATGATATCGATAAATTCAGATCAAGAAAGTATACTTTACATTTTTTCTAAATATCATGTGAGTGATTAAATTTTAAGACTAGACAGTGATTCTGAAAATTAAAAGTTTCCATTCTTAATATGGTTTGGTGAAAAATGAGAATGATAGCTGTGGTTTCCTCATTGCCAAGGGTTATAAAAGGAGGTGGTAGTAAATCAGATTGACTTACTCTTTTGACCATGCTCAATTAGAACACACACATATAAATATTTCTAAAGTTAGAAGTTATTGACATCGTAGGAATTATTGTGCTAGCTACCCACTAAAGTGATAGCTATACCAGGCTACTCTGAAACACCCATTTGAACTTTCATTTAGCCTGATTGAAATTGAGATTATAGTTAAGACATGTTGGCTTGTTCTGAGTACAGTACTTTATTTCAATGTTTGTTCTTTAAAATATTAAAGAAAAATCTTCATGTAATTCTTGAATAATAAAGAATTTGGTGCTTATTCAGAGCTCCTGGAACGGAGCCTTTAAACTCTTCAGATTGCTTCAGGGTTAGGAATTTTGTTATTTACGGTGGCCCTCGGAGCCACACCTCACTACGACTAAGGAGGTGAATCTGATGAGCATCTAGATAGTTTCAGGATAAAGACTGGCTAGAGCAAAAAGAATAAATGTCATTCGATGGTTGAAGTTTTAAATCAAACGCTATCAGCTCAATATACTGAGTAAAAAATGAAGGCTAGAGATTAAGTTCATCATGGGACCAATAATTATCTAGCTGGGGCCGACCCAGAAAAAGACTCCCAGGCACCAGCTGGAAGAGGAAGTGGCTTTGTTCACCAGCCAGGAGACTCGACGAACTAGTGTCCCCCGAGCCCTCCCACTCAATTTCTGACCTTCCTTTTATACAAATTTAGGGCTTAGGTGCACCCCCGTCCTCAAAGACAACAGAAAGTCAAGGAAGTTACAAAGTTCCCACACAGGCTCAACATGCGTCCTCTGACGGGCGTGTGGGTAACAGAACACCTGCTGCAGTGGGGGTGGAATTAGTAGCTTCGTCCTTACCCCAGACTGCCTGGCTAATCCCTGCACAGAGTTACTAGGGCAGAGTCTGCTTCTGCTTCAGTTTGAGCAATCACAGGCCTCTACCATAAACTGTGGGCACCAGCCCCCTGGGTACGCATCCTGGTTTCCTACATGACCTGACCTGACAGGAGGTTTCCCTGTTCTGACTCTGCAGAGAGGACGTCGAAATGCTGCCGTTACCACCCTCCCTGATCTTGCCCCGTGGGCCACAGGTCTCTTCCTTTGTCTGGTCCTGACTTGTATAAAGTAAAACTACAATTGTAAGTATAGTACTTTCCTGAGTTTTATGAGTCATTTTAGTGAATTATGGAAGCTGAGGGTATAGTGGGAGCCACCAAAGTTATAACCAGTTGATGTGGCCCAGAAACCTTCAAACTTGCAACTGGTAACTGATTTAAGGGCAGTTTTGTGGAAGACTGTACCCTAAACCAGGCAGTTAGTGTCCAAATAGCATTGGAAAATACAAAATACTTTTAGTTAAAATGTGAACTACTTTATAAGAACAAATTTATTTAAAGTTTCTGTGGCCATAAATATAAAAAATAAAACAATTTATGTCTAGAATTATTCTTAAAAATATATCTTTTTATATAGCTTTGATACATTCAATATCAATATATCTTTTTAAATAACAGAGCTCAGTAACAAAGGCATTATAAATAATACATTTTTTTCTTGAGGCAGGGTCTTTCTCTGTTGCCCTGGCCGGAGTGCAGTAGTGTCATCAGACCTCACTGGAGCTTCAAACTCCCAGGCTCAAGTGATCCTCCTGCCTCAGCTTCCTTAGCGTTACTGGAATCCCTTCTTCAGAAAGTCCTTGGTCTCGGGGATTTGAAGAATGAAACCACAGACCACCGATCAGTGGTAGGACAGGATTTCATTAGACAAAAAGGAATACAGAAGGAGTGAAAAGTACCATAGCTTCTGGCAAAGGGGAAGACCCAAGTCAGAAGTCTTCCATGGGTCCTTTGTCTAGGGGTATATATCATATTTTGGCCAGGATGTGGTAGGCAGAAAAACACTTTTACATGCTTGATGAGTGCTTTAAATGAATGAATGAATGCAGTCTTTCTCCTGGGTCAAGGTCATTAGGTCTCTGCAGTTTTTTTCTCAGGGAAGGGATTAGGGAGTATGCTCCCTACTTAAGGTGGAACCACCCAAAATGTTTGAAGCTGCTGTGTTCATGACCTTGCTAGAGCCCAGAGATTGTGGCCTGTTTGTGCCTAGAGATGGGGTCTGATTTCTGAGCTCACCAGGGCATAGAGAATGGGGGTGTCCCTGTCCAGCCCTAAGTACGAGACTCCTATATCACTGGCATCTAAGAGTATAGGTGTCCACAGCAATGCATACTAATTTTGTTACTACTTTTATTCATTTTTATTTTGAGACAGAGTTTCACTCTGTTGTCCTGGGTAGAGTGTCTGGCATCACAGCTCACAGCAACCTCAAAACCCTGGGCTTAAGCAATCCTCTTCCCTCAGCCTCCCGAGTAGCTGAAACAACAGGCGCCCGCCACAGCACTCAGCTGGTGTTTCTGTTTTTAGTAGAGACAGGGTCTGGCTCTTGCTTAGGCTGGTCTCAAACTCCAGAGGTCAGGCAATCAAATAGCTTCAGCCTCTCGGAGTGCTAGGATTATAGGTCTGAGCCACTATGTCTGGCCAATTAAAAGTCTTTGTTTGTTCAGGCTCCTATAACAAAAATACCTTAAAGTGGGTAATTCATAAATAATGTCATAGGGAGGGCCTTATTCCTTCAGGACAGGTGGGAGGGTGGGGAAGGAAACTTTTTGAGGCCTCTTTTATAAGAAAATTAATCTCGCTCTCAAGGCCTAATCACCTCCCAGCGGCTACACCTTCTAATGCAATCTCCTAGGTAAAGAGGTTTCAACAAATGAATTTTGGAAGGACACATATGTTCAAACCATAGCACAAACTGAACAGCATTTTAAATAAAGTAAAATATTAGCAGATGTCATTTTTGAAATAAGCATAAAATGTATTTCAAGCATTATATAATTTTTATATCAAATGAGTCAAAGTAGGAGAGTCTCACTAAAATCTCTGAAAAAGAGTATGGAGAGAAATATGGCAACAAAAATAGTTTTAAAGGTTGCTAATAAAATACAAAAAAGTGAATTGAGCTCATAAGGTTTGATATCTTTGTGTTTCTAGGTAAGTACAGAGCAATATATTTTCTAGATTATACGTACATATTATATATAATACATACATTCGATGCATTAATCCCTTAAGACATTTTACAGAATAATAAACAGAAATAAAAATTCTACTGTTCAAAAACAGAAAGAATTATTTAAGTCCATGTTGATATTATCTAAGAGCTATTACGAAGGTCTGAATTACTGGAAAGCTCACTATCTTTCCTCGGTAACACGAGTGATGGGCAGAAGTGATGGTAAAAATGAGGAAAATCTAGTCCACCAATCCAAACTTCCCTATGTGGTCTGATATTGAAAAGGTAAAACTCAAAGGTTAAATAGTGTTGGTAACGGCACTGTACAGTCTGTCCACCTCATAATGTACCCATGTACCTTGTTATTAGCAATGTATGACATAGTTTAGCAACAGAAATAAAATTGAATATTTCCCCCAGCCCAGTGGCTATACCTTAAAGGGATGTGGTTTTCCTGTAGGTCACTTTATAAATATCTAATATGCCTCTTGAATTAGAAAGTAAATCACTCATTGCCTCTTTTCTCATTTATGTGTAAAGGTCTACAGGAATAAACACACATATACTAGGCAGGAAAGATTGCTAATGAATGTGAGCACATTTGACAATTTTGTATTTTGTGTTTTTCAAATAATTTCTTCATTGAAGCTCTTTTGAGCAATTGGCGTTAAGAACGCTACAAAATGTTAGGCATACAAAAATTGGTCTTTTAAGAATCTTCAACTCAAGGGTGCAAATAGAAGTGCAAAAAATAGATGGAATAAAACTAATTATGAAATTACTATAATTGAGATAGGTTGGTGAAAGAAAAGAGATTGTGTTTTAGTTTCAAGAAAATATTTATCTCAATTTTTTACTAACTTTGGGAACATAAATTAGCTACTCTGATACTGTACATTTATTTGTCATTGTGTATAAAGACATAAATCATAGATTGTCAGATAATTAGGATACATGACAATTCACCAGCTCAAATTTTTAGAATTAATTTAAGCCATTATTATTTTGTGCTTTGAATTTTTCTAGTAGAATATATAACAGCATTTTGAAAGGGTACTCAAGGGAAATTATAGTGAGATATTAATATTTAAGTTGAATTTTATGATTAGCAAGTTCTCATTTTAGATAATTAGTGGGTGATATTTAAGGCGGACAAAGGTGGGAATAATATTTAAGCCTTAAGTAAACATAAAACAATAGGATTTCAGTAATAAAAGTGGTCCTTGTATTCAGGGAATGGTGCAAGTAAGGATTCAGGCCAAGGGTAACACCTCTTCCCTGGTCCCTTATGATAATATGCTTTAACAGCTGCTGTCTTCCCAGGATAAAGTAAGTGTGCATTCACTCTTCATTTTCTCATTTTTTTCTTTAATTTCAAAATATTAAGAATACAAATGTCTTTGTTACATGGACATCTTATATCATACTCAATTTGGGGCTTTTAATGTTTCCATAATCATAACTGTGTTCATTGTACCCGAGGATTCTAATCCTCTGTGTTCATTGTACCCAAGGATTTTAATCCTCTCTCCCATTTCTTTTCTTTGTTTTTTTTTGAGATAGTCTCATTATGTTGCCCTTGGTACAGTGCTGTGACGTCATAGATCGCAGCAACCTCAAACTCTTGGGCTTAAACGATTCTCTTGCCTCAGCCTCCCGAGTAGCTGTGTCTACAGGCACCTGCCACAATACCTGGCTATATTTTGTTGCAGTTGTCGTTGTTTAGCATGCCCGGGGCTCAAACCCACCAGCCTTGGTGAATGTGGCTGGCACCCTCCTCACTGAGCTATGGGTGCTGAGCCGTCTCTCCCATTTCTTGAAGAAGACAATGCTCTCTTTATCTTAGTGAAGCCACAGTCACTTTAATGAACTATAACACAGTGTAGCAACCACAGCCTTTGAGCCATATTCAGTCAACAACTATTTCTGTAAACAAAGCTTTACTGGGACACTTAGTGCTCATCTATTTATGGCGTCACACATACAGATGTCACACCTGTAACAGAATTGAGCTGTTGCAACAGAGACCCTTTTTTCTCACAAAGGCTAAAATTTGCTAATTTGCCATTTACATTAATAAAAGTCTACCAACCTCTGTTCTACACATTCAGGAAGGTGATGCCATGGAAGGGAAGGAGAGAGAACAAATGGGCCACGGGGTCAGCACCACCAAGCAAAGATGAGGTTTTGGACCAGAGCAGTGGTCATGAAATGAAGAAGGAGGGGGAGGGGCAGGAGGAGGGGGAGAGGAAGAGGAAGAAGAAGAGGAGGAGGAGGAAGAGGAAGGAGAAGGGGAAAGAGAAGAAGAAGAAATAATTCAGAGATGGCAAAGCATAACTATAGTCCAGAAAGTAGGACGGAAGAGGACAGAGAAGGGAAGGAAGGAGAGAGGCCAGGAGG
>CAUYRH010131950.1:0-49954 GCA_963574655.1 Perodicticus potto
TTATTTTTTACATATACATGTGTTTATTAGGTTTCCAGTTTTGCCTTCACAGGATTAAACAGGCTTAAAATTTAATAACAATAACAATGTTTAAGATAAGGACTAGAAACAAAAACCTCGTAAAGAATGAACGAAGATAAATACATTCAGAAAAGAAAGTACATATTTTAATTAATTTTTGTTAATTTGATATGTTTAATTATATTAGGTTTCTGTGTCACAGGAACTAAGATTAACTGTATTTTACATATGAGCAAAGTAAAGTTTGGAGAGGTTAAGTAATGAATCTCATTTTAATCCCAAAGTGATTAATACCATGAGGTCAAAGGGATATGAACAAGGCCAAGGAGGTCATAGAACTTGAGAGGGGCCGTGCGCTGCTGGGGAAGTGCCTGGGGATTTGGAATCAGGCAGTCCTTATGTCCAGTATTGGCTACACCACTTCCTAGCAGTGGGACTTCGGTTTCCTCACATGTCAAATCGGGATAACAATACTAGCCAGGAAACCTGTTCTGGAGCTGGCATGAGATGAATGGAAAAACACACCCAGCCCTGTGCCTGGCACACAGCAGGCACTCAGCAGATGTCACCTTCTTCTCCATGGGGATGAGAGAAGATGAAGCAGGTAACCTGCTTTGTAAACTATCACTCACTATGCAAATAAATACGAGTTTTGTTTTCAGAGTCCATATTCTTAAAATGCTGTGATTAGGCCCAATTGCCCCCTTGTTCTTTTGAATGAGGAGACAGTTTCAGGGAGGGGAAGCGACTTGCCCAAAGCCACGCTGCTTGTGAGAGGCATGGCTGGGGCTCAGTCACCACAGCGGACCCCCTCGCACCCTCACTCGGCCTTCTTCCTCCCTAGCGCTGTCATTGCAGTAACCTCTCCCAGTCTCTCCTGAGTTTACCAACCCCTTTACTTGTAGCCATCTGTCAGTTACTAAACTTGGCAGCAGCTCTGTTTCCCCAGCTGATTGGATATAACTGCTTTGTCCTTGTTTGTAAAAGACAATAGCCTTACCATTAATACCTTCACCTCTGGGAGCCTAACTCCCGTGCTCACCTTCTCTGTGGGCAGTAAACCAGGAGCAGGGCCCGCATCCCACTTTACAGATGAGGACTGAGTCACAGAGAAGGCACATGGATCTCAGATACTCTCTCTGTTGACCCTGTTTTTTATAAAGAGATCTTTGGATGATGCTGAGTTAATATATTCAGTGCCATCCTGTAGATTTTCAATAAGTGTGCCTTTTGTGACAAGGCCTTTCAACCTGCCCACTGGATTCTCAAGGTAAACTCCAAACCCCTTGATAGGACATTCACAGTCACCCATGATCAGCAGGTTCTCCAGCCTTAGCCTCAGTTCAGCTCAGCCCCACATGGGTGGTCTTCTCCTTAGGGCATGGCCTTCCCACCTGCTGCTCTCTCTGCCTCGGAGGCCCTGCACCCATCTCCCAAGGCTCATTTCGAGGGTCCCCACGGTGAGCCTCCCTTGCCCAGGCCCTCGTGCCCTCTTCTTTGTGCCTGTATTGTGGGGCTAACGATGGCCATCATCTTTATTGAAAATTTCATCTTTAATGAAAATACATCATCTGTATTGCCCTGATTTGTTAGAGTATATTTGATTTATACTTGTTTTCTCCCTTTAAACCGAGAGCTATGAAAGGTCTAGGGCCAAGTCTCTACCCATCATTTTCCACTTCTGTTAAATGGGGTTACCTTGCTCATCTTATGGGGCTGTTGTGTGGAACAAATGCTGTGCTGAGTTCAGGAAGAGGAGCCTCAAGGTCACACAGACAGTAGGTAGCACATGGACACTTTGGATCTGGGTCCAGTCAACTCCCAAGCCTTACATGTACCCTTGTCCCACTCAGGAATGGGAAATTCTAGAAGGCTAAGCTTTGTACCTGGAAGAAGGCAGAGTTGTGATCACCCCACAATCTGTGCATTTCACAGATGTGAATGTGGTACTCAGGGAAGTGAAATGTCTCACCCAAAGTCACGTAGCTAATTCCTCCTCTTGCCCTGCCAAGGTATCTGTCCTTGACACACACAATTCATCCTCCCCTGAGGCAGCACAAGACAGGTATCATTACCCCACTTTCTCTTTAGGGGACTGAGGCATGGTCCTACCTAAGGGTCTCACGGTCACATAGGCCACAGGTTGTAGCTGGGGATTACTTCCCAGTCATAGCCCTCAGCGTGGTCCCCAGCCCACCTTGTTCTGAGGATGGCAGACAGGTCTCAGGCCTGCAAGGCTGAAACTTCTTCCCCATTAACTGCCTCAGGGACCTTGAGCACAGAGCCAGCCTGTGAGTCCTGGTTGGGCCCACATGGCTGGGACCATGGTTCTCGCCAAGGGGCTGTTAATGCACCTGCGGCCGGGATAGAGTGACGTCTTGTGGCCATAGAGCTCTGGAAAGGGTGGCAGGATGGGTGTCAGGGATTGGGCTTCCTCAAGACTCTGCTTTCTGGGGGACAGCTGATTGTAGGTCACCCCTCTGCTGCCTCAAGCCTCACTCGTGACCTCTGTGAGGCCAAACTATCCTCATCCCCTAGCTGCTCCATGGGAGGTGGGTGGGTCTCCCGTGTGGCCCTGGGGCAGGCTGGGTGAGAGCCCTGTCTCTGGAGCTGCGCTGCCCGGGATGCATTGCAGCTCTTCCACGTGTGGCGGTGTGACCTTGGGAACGTTACATAACCTCCCTGTGCCTCAATTCCTCTATCTCAAAAGGTTACTGTGCAGACTAAAGGAGTTAACATCCACGAACCATGAAGGACAGTGTCTGGAATACGGAAAGCACTGGCTGAGTGTCAGTAGCGGGGGAGGAGTTGGCACTAATGGAGCACAGTGCAGGTGCCCTGCCGTGGTGAGGCTCTTCACACCGGTTTTTCTGACCCTCCCTATGAGCCCGCACCCAGGCCTGGGGCTCCTGCGTGGTGCACCCTCATTCTTCCCCGCAGCCTTCCCTAGGGAGCCACGGCCCAGCCCTGCTCACCTGAGGACTCATCTCACAAGTGAGAATCTTGGCAAGAACCAGCCCTAGACCTTAGCCTCTGACTCTCGGTTGAGTAAATCTTTCTCACTGGAGCTTCCTGGAGCTGCTGTGACAACTCTCAGTGAAAAGTTAGGTCTGCAGAGCAGTTTGTCCTCTTCAGACCCTTTCTTTGAATTAATTAACCCAACACTTAGGGCATGCCGCTGGGGGAGGCACGCCATGCTCAGGAGGGCACAGGGGTAGTGCCCAGAGCTGGAGCTTTGCACCTGGACAGGCCCCAGTTGGCTCTTCCTCCCTGACACTCAGAGCCTCTGTTTCTGCAGCTGCAAAGTGGAGACAGCCATGTCTTCCTTCAAGGGGCTGCTGTGAAGATAAAACAAGACAGTGTGCATCCATGGTGGGAGCAGTGCCAGGCGCAGGCGAGTGCCTGGGTGTGTGTGCATGCATTTCCTCGCCCTCCACTTCCTGCTCCCACAAAACAACCCTGAGGAGTGAACTCCCTGGAATAGCCAGCTGCTTGTCCCCACCATCTAGGCCAGGGGTCCTCAAACTACGGCCCGCGGGCCACATGCTTCGGTGTGAATTGTACTTGTTCCCATTTTGTTTTTTACTTCAAAATAAGATATGTGCAGTGTCCATAGGAATTTGTTCCTAGTTTTTTTTTTTAAACTATAGTCCAGCCCTCCAACGGTCTGAGGGACCGTGAATTGGTCCCCTGTTTAAAAAGTTTGAGGATGCCTGATCTAGGCCCTGGTGGCACCACGCATGTGGCGGCAGGGCTCAGGCTCTCTCTGCCATTCATTCATGTGTGGCCTTAGCTTCCTGGTTCCTCAGTTTCCTCATCAGTTAAAAAGGGGAGAATAATAATTACTTATTCATTTTTGTGAAGATCTAAATGAGTGATAGAAGCAAAGTATCTGTCATGTAGGAAGTATATTTATGCATTTTTAAATTTATTTTTCTGTTTAGAAACCAACCTTGCTGACTTTCTCTTGTTATTAAATCTAAGCCCTTACCAACTATAATGTCTCCTTTTTTTTTATGCATTGTTTTAATCATTGCTCTTCCTTGGTTTGCCTGTAAGCAAAGGGAAGGAAGAAGTGTTGACAGATGAGTGGAAGAGGTGAACAAATACTTTCTGGTCCAGCTGAAAAAACCTCTCCATTTTCCACGACCCCTCCCAGACTCCAGGCCCCTGGGTCCTCACGGCTCTGTGCTGCTCCCATCAGAGGCTTTGCTGGTCCGTGGGGAGTTGCTTTCTTACCATGCACCTCTTAAGGAACAACCATCTTGTGCATCTTGGAAGGCCCAGCATTTGGTGTGCCAAGGAATGTTTGCAGAATGAATGGTTATCAATTTAATTAACCTCACACTTTGTTAAGGTTGCGTGAATTCTTGGGACTGATCCATCAATAGGCATTTATTAAGCACCTACTACGTCCTCAGCCTTAAATCAAACATTCTGGGAGGAAAAACAAACAACGACGACTGTGAGGCCCCACTGTGCTTTGCCCGCCTAGGTTCACCCTGGCCGGTCGGAGTGATCGACCACCACAGGGCAGCGATCTCGGCCGCTCAGCTTTAACTTCAAATCCTCCACCGTTTGTCCTTCCCCTCTTGCAGCTTCTCTAGCTTCCAGGCTGCCATCCTGCTTTCTTCCACCTTCCTGATGAAAAGAAAAGACCTGGCAAATTGTTTCCAGAAGGGATAAAGACATCTCTAGGGGGTGATGGTGTCTCTCAGCAGGAGGGGACAGTTGAGGATTCTTCTACTTTGGGGGAGAGAGAGAGAAAACAGATGGAATCAGAGAAAGTCAATGTGTGATGCATGCTTGCGAATTATGAAGTTTTTTTTCTCCTAATTTGAAAGATGAGAGTAAACCCAGGGCTTTCTACAGGTCACCCAGTAACTGAGCCACATCTAGAATTCAGATTTGCTTTTGATTTGTGGGCGTCTCCAAGTCAGTCTCCTTATCCACAAGTTCCATTGCTAGTAAATGCCACGGAACAGGGCTCCTACTGTCAAAGGTAATCCTGTTTTCACTACCCATCGCATTTCACCCTTTGATCTGAGTGAACTCATGGAAGCGTGTCACAGTCTTTAGGAGCCACGTCAGGCAGCGAAAACACAGATCTTGAACCTAGTCACACGGCCGTCTTCCGGAATGGGTGTTCTTACCTCTGTATCAAGAATAGAAATGTGGTCAGGGAAAGCTCATATGTAACTTCTCCAGCTAACACTCAGTTAAGACTCGGATGCTGATCCCAAGCCTCTCTGCTCCCATGGCCAAGCATGGCATTTCCACTCCCATCTTACATTCTCCCACATTCTTCCTTACATTCCTCTGCATTTACCACCCTGCCTCACCACCAAAAAAAAGAAAAGGTCTTCTCCCAATTTCCTGATTAGTGGGAATGACTCCCACTGAATCTTATCTGACCTCAAGCCAAGTGATGGATCTAAAACCT
Source organism: Perodicticus potto (assembly GCA_963574655.1). NCBI lineage: Eukaryota > Metazoa > Chordata > Mammalia > Primates > Lorisidae > Perodicticus > Perodicticus potto. The sequence continues at coordinate 5,465 of CAUYRH010131950.1, forward strand.
TCCCTCTCCTCGCCCCACACCCACCCTGGGAGAGGGAGCACCCGGCATCTGCAGCCTCTGGTCTGGCTTTGTTTTTTTTCATTCTCTTATTAGCTGCCTAATTGGCAGCCCAATTAATCTGCTCATCTGTGAAGGAGGATGGATCACAATGAGCTACCCCATTTCCAGAAGCCATTCTCCAAGGCAGCGTGGCCAGGCCCTGAGCACAGGCTGGCTCCTTGATGGAGGGCCTCCCCGGGAGCTGGGGTCAATTAGTGGACAGATTAAGCAATTATTAGCCCCTAACAAGGGCGTCTGGCATCATTACCCTGCCTGTTTACTGGCAAACTGTGGCTTTAATATGAGGACCAACAAATAAATTAGGGCATCTGCTCCACTGCTGCATCAGCTGAGAAATAAATGATGTCCAACTGGCTTTCGACTGCCGATGGTTCTCGGCCCCGGCCTAACGTAAAGCCTGACATGTCCCTCACTGGCCACAGCAGCACTGGAACGTGCTCTGGAGCAAGTCACCGTTCCAAGAGCGAGGTGCCTGCCGGTAACTCTGGACTGTTCTTAGTTACCCCGCCGTCTTCCTCCACCCAGCTGTCAGAACCCGACTTTTTCTTGGGGCCCAATTCAAAAGCTGCCTTCTTGACACGCTTCATGCTCTCTCCATAAGGAAAGGGGTTCCATGTCTGCGTTTTGGGAGGGTTTTGCATTCTCCTGTGCCTTTCTGGCATTATGGTAATTTTATAGAGTGCCAGAGCACCATTTTGTTTTCAGTTCTCTGATGAAGAACTAGAAATGCAGAGAAGAGAAGGGGAGAAAAAAGGACTCAGAGGTGTTTATTTTCTTACCCCCCAAACCAGATGCAGACCATCTCCAGAAAGGATATCGAGGAGGGAGGGACAGGGTCACATCCTTCTGCTGCAGCAAAGAGGACACATGGCATGGGTGGTGCCTGTCATCAGGGCCACGTATGATGGAGGAAGACAAGCAGAAGGACGGAGAGGAGGGACAGATTTGCTCAGTCAAGACAGGGCCTTGGGGACTGCCTGGCAATGGGAAGAAGGTTATAGAGAATTCAGCTTTCTAAATTGAGTGACCTGGAGTCAGGGTGGTTTTAGTGCCAGTGAGAAGCAGGAGGGACAGTGAGCCTGGGAGTCCTGGGACAAAAGACCCTCAAAATGCAGAAAGGAACACAAAAAGCTTCTTTCTCCTTATGGGACGTGGTCAAATCCCTTCTCCTCTCTACTTGTTAGTAACAACAACATCAGGCCTCAGATCCCTAAGGTCCTTGACACTACGCTCATCAGGCCCTACGTCAGTGCTCCACTAACAGTGTGTCCATTAGAGACATTTGCTCTCTCTTCCCCATCTGTCTGTCGGAAGCTGGTGGACCCTCTGAGGCACAGCTCAAATGCCGTCTTCCTTGGAAGCCCTTCCAGTTCTCTACAGCAGGAAATGCTCTCTCCTCCTGCCCATGGGCTTCCACGTTATGTCCCAATCTGTCTGTCCTCTGGAAATAGAGATGTGTCTGTAAAATTCACTGGGTCACACCTAGACCACAGCCACACATCCACAGAGGCCAATAGCAACACAGGTCAAAATCACCCACTGAAATCTTACTGTTTTCTAAGCTGAGAAAAGTGTGCTCGATCCTTCTTGAGACCCTTTGAGGTTAAACTGGGTGCTTGTCTTTCCCTAGGGATCATTGACTTCCTTGTGAGCCAGCATCCCATTGCCCGAGTCCTGCGGGAGCACCTGGTCTTCAAGATCGCACCTATGCTTAACCCTGATGGCGTCTACCTGGGGAATTACAGGTGAGAGACTGGGGAGAATGCTGAGAAGCATGGAGTCACAGGATGGTGCTACAGAAGGAAGAAGAAACATGGGTTGTATTTTTGAGGAGGAATTTTGAAGCTACCTCTGAGTTCATCAGAGTTTCACACTTGGTCTTGAGAATATGGCTAATGAGCCTTGGCAGTTTCATGTGTAGCCACCTGAGGACACTGGCTGGGGTTTTCCGGATGGCTCACAGGACCAGGAATCAGGAGGCCTAGTATCCGTTTTGGCACCTACTTTCTGTGTAAATCTTGGAGGATTCACTTTCCCTCTTTGATATTCGGTTTCTCTTGCATAATAGAGAGAATAATTACTTACCTGGTAGGGTGGTTGTGAGCCTCAAAGGAAATGGTGGGAGGAATGTGCTTTGGAGGATATCATATGGTGGTTGGACTGAGGTTGAACTGAGTACTGTTTTGTTGCTGTGTTTCTTCTTAGAGATCATAAATAGTGAAATCCCAGGTCATCTGAACGGCATTTCTCTTCGGTGTCCCCACACTCCGTCTTAAACTACCTTTTCCCCATGTTAGCACCATAGTTTATAGGTTAAAATTCCACCATCAGAAGATGAGCTGCCAAAGTAACACTGAATCTTTTGAGATAAATAGTGTTATTGTCCTTATTTCATAGTTAAGGTAAGTGACTTGCCCAAAGTTGCACAACCAATAAATCATGGATTCTCTGACTTCACCATCCAAATTACGTAGCTTTAGAGCTGAGTAGACTCGCAACCCACAGCTCCCTAGCTTTTCATGCAAGGCTTTGTACAATCTGCTGCCTATCTGTCCACCATTTTGCTTCATGTCTTAGCTTCCCCTCCTAGAACTGCTGCTTTAGCTGCTCTTAGCATTCCCCAGATATGTCCCGTTGGTTCATACAGGCTGCCCTCTGCCCAGTGCTTCCTCAGCCCCTCTTCATCTCAACAGCTCAGCTCATGTCCCTTCTTCTGGAAGACATTCCTCCAAACTCCCCCCCAAACTGACCCTTCCCTTCTCTGACCTCCCACAGACCTGGTTGTTGAAAACGTCTTAACCCATGAAAGGGCCCCCACTAGCCTCGGAGCCACTGGAGGGAGGGCTGAGCTTTAACGCTCTTTTGGTCCTTGGTGTCTAGCAGCAGGGACCGCACATTGTAGGTGCTAGAAAAGTTCTTGATGAATGTGAAAGAATGAGAGCAATGACTTTCCTGATGATGAAACTAAAGCCAGAAATGAGATGGCCCTTGCCCAAGGTCAGTGGCCAAATTCAGACCAGAACCAGACCTCCTAATACCCAGGCAGGCTCATCTACGCAGTGTTAGTTTACTACTTTTCAAGAGTGTGGCAATTGGGTCCAGAGGGACTTCTTGGTACCCCTGGGTATGAGTTCAAGAAAGTCCATGGGATACATGAAGCCTTTGTGACAGATGGTTTTCCTTCCACATTGCTGAAGAGATGGTTCATTAGCATGTGCAGGTTTTATGGCTTATTGTGGGCCTGAGAGCAAAGCTCTTCCCCCTTCTCTAGACAGAGGGCATTGTTAGTGTTATAGGTGGAGGAAAATCCATTAACATTTCTGTTTCATTACAAGAGCAGCAGTGGTCAGAAAGGTCGATACGGCTACTCCACACACTTATTCATGTTATCACCTGCTGTCCAGGGAACAAACAGCAAGGAAGAGGCCTGTCACCTTGGTCAGAGTGCCTCCCTTCTCTGGTCTTCAGATGGCCAGCACAGTGGTGATGGACCACTAGACACTATCTACATGGCTTCAAGTTCCAGATTTTATGATTTGAGGACTTCAGGATAAAAGAGCTCCAAGCCTCAGAAATGGTTTCATACCGAACTTTCAGTTCTCAACATTCTCCTGGTGAGAATATGTGATTCTCATTATGAGAGCTGGAGAACAACGCTAACTACAGGTATTAATCCTGTTGCTAAAACAGCTCTGAATGCAACAAAGAGCTTATCAACCACAAGAATTCATTACTCAAGCTTAGGAGAATATCAAAGTAATAACAAAGACTCGGAATTGAGAGCTTCAGGGTGCCTTAGTAGTCCCCTAGGCCAACCTCTCCCAGAGCCACACTACTCTCCACAGCAATATTTCTACATTTTGGCATGACTTACCAACATTGATACTCGAATTTTGCTCTTCAGTGGGTCCTTGGACTCAGGGATTCAAAGAATGAACCCAGGAACCACAGATCCTATCAGTGGTAAGATAGGATTGTTTTTAGAAATTAGAAAGCAATACAGAAGTAAAAAACACCAGAGCTTCTGGAAGGGGGAAAGAACTGAACTGAGGAGTCTTTACCTGGGCTCTTTATCTAGGGATATTAGGTCTACATCTTTTCAAAGTCAGTGAGTGTATTAACAAATGGATGAATGTAGTTCCTCCTCCACTAGGGCGAGGTTATTGGGTCCTTTACAGCTTTGTCTCTGAGACAGGATTAGGGTATGTGCTCCTACTCAAGGTGGAACTACCCAAAAAAACATGGGGGTTTGACTTCTGAGCTCACCAGGGCCTAGACAATAGGGGGCTTCCTGTCTAGCCCCAAGTGGTGGAATCCTGTATCAATGTGTTATGGGAGAGAAAAGAATTCAGAATTCAGATAAGTTCGGGAAACATAGAGTTAAGCAAACTTAAACATGTCCTTTTGTAATAAGAATTCTTAGAATCTTCAATATACTAATAAACATAGGGAATTTCAAGAGGGGACTATAGTATTCAATATTTCCCAAAGGTAAGTGAGCAGAGGTCCACACCACCCCCGACCCATGTTAGGGTTTATAAAACACATTTTTAGGCAATGCTACTTCAAGAATTCTGCTTGCCAGTCCAATGGCCTGTCAAGCACGAGCACACTGATCTTTTGATCCTTACAACAACTCTGTGAAGGAAAGACTTGGGTAAGATTTTTCTACTTTCTATGTTGTCTGGGGAGAGTTCAGCAGGCCAGTTTCCTGCAGTGGGAGGAGGAAAACCAGGGGCATTGGAGGGGGTGAAGGTCAGTGGTTGAGAACACAAACTTAGGTGTCACTCAGCTCTACCACCTACTTGCTCTATGACCTTGGTAAACTACCTGGCCTCACTAAGCTTTATTTTTCTCATCTGTAAATGGAGCTAGTAAAGAGTTGTGAGCCTTTTGTGACTACATTTGAAGCACAGTGCTAGGCACATTGTAAGTTCTACACAAAAATGTTTTCTTCCTCCTCCTCCTTCTTTTTCCTCCACATTAAAGAAGGATGTGATCCAACCCAGAATAGTCTAGGAGAGCACCCAGACTTCATCAGCTACGTTTATATTCAGTAGAGTAAGTACTATACTATGGTATTTATAGTAAATCAGAGAAGGGCTACTCTTGCATCTAATAGCGGTAGATGGCTACTCTACCATGCTCTTTATGTTAAAGAGCAGCAACATTTACTAACCAGACTACTTTATGCTACTTGGTTTATGGTAAGAGTATGTAGGGCCTGTGCTAAAGTTTATAGCAAGGACAGTGTGCTCCACAGGAGCTCTCTGTAACACTTATGCTAGATGATACAATAGGTAACAATCCTATCACGGTATATGATAAAGACTTAGGGCAACCAGACACTCTATCTTGTTTGCAACACTCCAGCTACAGTGCTTTTTTTCAGTTCAGGTCTTAGGTTTAATGCCATGTCACAGAAAGGCCTTCCCAATGCCTGTAGGATAGTAGGTCTCCCACTTTACTCTTTCACACACAGCACCCTGTACTCTATATAACTTTTGCCATCATTTGTATTTATGTATTTATTTGTGCAATTATTTATTTAATGCTTGCCTCTACCTTTAGAATGTAAACTCCACGAAGTCAGGATTTGGTCTCCCTTGTTCTCTGTATCCCCAGTGTTTGGCGAAAAGCCAGGCACAGAATGCGCCTTCGATAGATATTTTCTGAGTGAATGAATGAACTAGACAGCAGCATGCAGTGATTGGGCTATGGCACAAACCTTCAATGCCTAGCATTGAGTAACTGTGGCCACATGCACTCAGCTGTGACCCTTATTATATCCATTTAAGCAAAGGGGAAACTGAAGCTGAGAAGGTAAAGAGCTGTGTTCAAGACCGCAGGGTGTAGCCAGGACTCCTCTATACTCCCAGACATTGCCTTTGCTTAACAAGCTGTTAGTGGGAGCAGAGAACTGGGCATCTAACTTTGCTCACTCTCCTGAGCATTGTTTTTTGTCCTTGGACAACACATGCTTCTCCCCTGGCCTCAATTTTCCTCTTACCCTCTTGGAAGAGGAAAATTAAGTGAAAGGCACCTTCTATCATTTAATAGGAGCACTGGGGAGAGGCTTTGTCAAGAATGGGATGGCTCCAACATGAATGAGCGTTGACAATGTCATGCCAAGTGAAATAAGCCAGGCCCCAAAAGACAAATATTATATGATTCCACTTAAAGAGGTCAACTTCATAGAGATGGAAAAGGAGAATGGTGGTTATCAGGGGTGGAAGAATGGAAAGAATGGGGAATTATTGTCTAAAGGTCACAATGCTTCAATTTTATAGCATGAAAAGAGTTTTGGAGATGTATGGTGGTGATGATAGCAAACATTATGAATGTACTTAGTGCCATTGACCTATACATTTAAAAATAGTTAAGATGGCAAATTTTGTTGTATATATTTTATTATATTTTTTTTTTTTAGAAAAGAACAGTATGGCCACTGACTGCAATGTGAACATTTTCAGAGACTTCAGGGGGTATGGGGACGGGACCTAGGGGTCTTGAAGGATGGATATTGTAATGTCAGGTGTTACAGATCCAAGGAACTCCAACGCCTAGTTGGAAGGTCATTGAGGTGGGGAGTAAAATGTTCTATTCGTGTAGAATTAGTTCTAATTCTCAATGTCTCGCGGAAAGCATGGCTGCAAACACATATTGCTGCTTTTGCATACTCTCTCCTCCAGTCCTCCTCCCCAACACTTTGCAGAGAAGTCAGCCCCACCCCCAGCGGAACCCCACTTTGTTTCCTGAGCATGTGCAATGCACAAGTCGCCTTGCATTTGGAAAACAGACTTTCCATCTTCATGTGACAGCATGAAACTCTGTGTTGGGTTTGCATTTCTTAATTAGGTGCCTGTCATTGTGTATTCCATAGAGCCATGTATGAGTAAACAGTCATAGACCTTTGAATAAATTTATTGGTTTTATTTATGTTTCTAGGCATAAAAATCTATAATTACCAGGTACAGCCTCAGTATAACTGGTATTTAATGACAATTACTTTTTGTTACCATAGAAATGAGTCCAAAGTAGTTACCCATAATTTCTCATTTCCCAAACCTCACACATGCTGAATTGCAATATTACCATAGTAATTGCCTATTAGTCATCGTAAAATACGCAGTTACCCAAAAGATAGCAGGATGCTGTGAAATTTCTCATCTTCAGAAAACCTCAGTGCTTTCTGGGAGTGCGGAGGTGGGGTGGGGAGGAACAGCCCTCTATGACTCTGCCTTGCAGCATGGCGCTGCAGACCCCAGGGTGGAGAGGGAAGCTTTGCAGATCTGCAAACTCGCATCATCATCGTGTCTCTTGGCCCTGGCAATCCTCACGTAGCAAAGGATGCTTCAGTGTAGTAAATCTAATCTAACTGAGATTTGTAGAGGGCCTGCATCCTGTCAAGGCCCTGTGCTGGGCCTTGGGGGAGCAGGAGGAAATCAGACACAGCCCTTGCCAATAAGAATCCCAGAGTTTGTTCTAGAAATATCGGCGTGGTGCTGTGGAGGCCTGGAGACAGACCACAAGAGCTGATGTCTGAGTGCCTACTCACTGCACATTCTGTATATCATCTCATTTAATCTTCACGAAACCCCAAGGTGGAGGTAATGTGATGCCCTACTTTTATTTCTTTTTAATTTTTTTTAAATTTCAGATTAATCTGAGGATACAAATGGTTAGATTACAGTGTTTACATTTGTTAGATAAAGTCCCTTTTGTAGTTGTGTCCTGCACCCAGGAGGTGTACCATAACCCCCTACTTTATGCCCATTAGGTGGGAGCACACCAATCTCCCCTCTCTCCTTCCCTCTTCCCTCTCCCTCCTGATTTTAAATAGAGAAGGAAATTGGGGCACACAGGTTCCAAAGAACTTGTCCCGGTTTCCTCAACATGAAGGGTCAGAGCAGGTTATAAACCCACAAAGGCAGACCCGAGGCTGCTCTGGATTCAACCTTGTGCTACGCTGTCTCCTGAAGCAGAAAGGGCTTCCTTCTGACTGGGGGTGACGAGGGAGGCTTTCTGACAGATAAGGAATATATAAGAGTTCATGAGACAGAAAAGGGAGATGAAGATGCATTTTCACAGGACAATGCGATTAAACATAGCAGAGGGTGAGACCCAGGGAAGGTAGTTCCAACACACATATGCACACACACACATTACAATTGGCTACATCTTCCACCTGAAAATCCAGAGGAGGAAGCATTTTAAACTGTCCAAAATAAAATAGAACGTACAATCAGCTATATAAAATGTTAAATACAATTCAATGTTCTATTTGTTTCATAACAGAAAAAAAAAACCCTGCACACTTTTCATCAAGCTAGAAATGGAAAAAAAAAAAAAAAACCCACAGCAAGCATTGGCTCGCACTGTGCTTCCTTCCCTGGCCTTGTCACAGCACCCAGAGAGACATCAATGCTCCACCCAGACATGTCCCCTCTCCTTGCCCACCTCCAGTTGGGCTAAACCGGCCAGCTAACAGCTTCTGCCTCTACTCTCGGAAGGATGGCTCAGGCTCAGCCTGCCTGTTACATGGCAGCCCTCCGTCATCCGGAGAGTGTGTTCCCACTGCTCCCCTATCCCCTCTGACTGCTCCCCTATCCCCCCCACCAGCTCCTATTCTCCAGACCCCCAAAGCCTTCCAACTGCTCACATACAGCCTGAAACCCACTGCTCCTCTCCCCGCCCTTCTGCTGGCCTCTGAACACGCTCCAAATGTCTGTCTTGGAGGCCTGGTGCGCGGGACTGGAGGCCGTAATTGTGATGCTGCTGCTGATGGCACCAGTAATGAAGATGAGAGCTAACATCTAGTGAGCCTCTGGGCCTGGCACTACTGTAGGTGTTTTGCATTTATTGTTCCATTTAATTCTTATAATAATTGTGTTTTATTCTCGTTTTACAGATGAGAAAACTGAGACACAGGTAGATTAACTCCATCAGTTTGTAGAGCCAATTAGTGGATTAAGAGCAGGAAGGGGCCCCCACAAGCCTCAGTCTGGGAACCATAATTGTTCTGGTACGGCCCACACACACCTTGCTGTCTGACATTGAGGTCTCCTCAACCTAGATCTTTACCTAAATTTTTCCACTTGCGTTTCTGCAAAGTCACAACCCCCCCATCTTCCCTGAGAGCCTTATAAGAAGCCTGTGGCATATAGACAGGGCAGGAATCACTCTCCGTCTTTGAGCAAAGAAGACACCAAGCTACTGAGAGGCTAAGTAACTTGCCCAAGGTCACACAGTGAGTGAATCACAGTTAGTTCAGATGAAGCCAGGGTGACAGCAGGGGCCAGACGGACCCCTATCTCTGAGAGACTCTCTTGCTTTACGTAACCTGAGTGATGTTTCTGTGGAGGCTGAAAGGACTTTGAGGCTGGCAGTATAATCAGGTGTCTAACCCATAAGTGCACACCGCCAAAACCAATTATTCAAATGAGCTTCCCAGCCAGGTTCCACGAAAAAGGCCAGATGGCAAGATGTCTGTGGAGGCAGCTCCCCATCTCCGTCCCTGCAAGCAGCTGAACAGCATTTGAAAGTTAGGGTTGATAGCGAGTTGATTTTAATAATTGATTCTACAGTGAAGACAGGCCTCTGAGGAGCCAGTAACCCAGAATTAGTGGCTGGGGAGTCTGGAAGTGCAAAACAATGTGATAGAATCAAGAACTTCATCATTTCTGGTCTTAGTTCCTAAACCACTGCTTCGATAGTACTAGTTCTTCATGTAAAATCCGTCATTGGCTTCCCATCAGACCTAAGCTCTCTACCTACATTCAAGGCCTGCATGGTGGCCCTGACCTTCCCTCTCAGCATCCTTGCCCACTACGAACCTTGCACCTTCCCGTACCCCCCCTCATCGATCCTCTTGCCTTTACGGGCAGTTTCGTCGTCCTAAACCAGCCTGCTCTTGCTCACATCTGTTTTTGGTGGCACTCTGCCTCTACTTAAGAAGTCTTTAGACTAAATTGTTTCTTCCCCCCTCTTCCATTTTCCTCACCGCACTCCCCTTCACCAAGCGCATACTTTGTACTCTGCCCTGAGGATGGCAGGTGGGCCGGTGCCTGTGCCTGCCCTTAAGGGGCTCACAGTATAAAGAGGAGACACCTGTGCTGGTGGAGAAAGGCCCAGCGGTTCCCAGGCTGTGAAGTCACAGAGGAGGCACCCCAGCCCAGCTGGAAGGGCTGGGATGGAGCAAGGTGGGAAAATGTCCTGAGGGAGGGATTGTGGAGATGAGTCTTGAAGGGAGAGCAGGAGTTGGCCAGGGGAAGAGAACAGTAACATGTTCCACACCAAAGGGCTAATAATAGCAAATAACACTGGTAATAATAATAATAATAATGATGATGTGACGCGTTAATTGAAATACAAGCTGGCAGTCATTATTCTAGTGTTTTATATACATTACTTCTCCTGGAGATTATAGGAGTAATAACCAGTCACACTCCTGCACCCATTCTCACCCCACGTCTACAGTTTAGAGGAGATTCAGAGATCAGAAAGATAGAAGTCAAAATACCAACTTTAGTATTGATGAAAGCAGCGTTTGGAAGGTGCAGCCTATGCTAGTGGCCAAAATTGGCCTTCTATAAGTTCACCCCAAAATTCAACTTTCCTATCAGCCATAAGCAGGACTGGAAGTGAGCTACCTCCCAGAAAGCACATCACATGGCTGAGGGGAGGCCTTTCCTGCAGGACTCCAGATCCAAAGAATACATGACAGAAGGTGCTAGGCCCAAATGGGTTCTGCCCCTTTTCTAGGGCTGACGAATGACATAAGTTCCATCCCCTCCCTCGGGAAGAAGAAGAAAGGGAGTGGAGAGGAAGAGCCACTTTTTGTACCCCTGGGCACTGAAAGCAATGAGGGGTTCTTCTCAACGACCTCATGAACTTCATGAATGGCCTTCATACTGCAGATTAGGAAACTGATGCACAAAGAGAGGCTAGGTCACTGGCCCAGGGCACCAGTTTTAATAGAAGGAGATCTGGGAGTCAAACCTGGAGAGCTGACTCAGAGCCCACGTGCTCAGCCTCTGGGCCTTGCTGCTTGAGGTTTGCAAGAACAGGGATCCTTGGGCAATGCTGAGTTTCTGGAATGGCTAGCGCCGTGGCCCACATACAGTGTACTGTCTCTGCACTGCACCAGGGCACCGGCTGAGAGGGCAGATGGAGGCTGCAGTGCAGCCCGGGCTTGACAAGCCTTGAGACTCGGTGGAATTGCATCAGCCCACGGGGGGGGGGGGGGGGCGGTGCACGTTTGCCACTAACTCACAGGCCCTATCACATGCTAGCCTTCCAGGATGTAAAGAAGGAGGGAAAGAAGTGGTAGGAAGTGTAGGAATAAGTGGGGACCAGATTTTGGAAGATCCTGAAGGTCGCACCAAGAGCAAACCACAATGACAGCTCAGGTGTGTAGCACTATCTCAAACTAGACGGCATCTTCAGCATTTTATACGCATTAAATCACATAGTCCTCAGGACAACACTCTAAGGTAGGTAAAATCCCCCTTCTCAGGTTAGGGCTGGAGCACAGAGAGGCTCAGCCACAAAGGTAACAAGTGGCAGCTGAGCCACACTCCACTCGGAGCCGTTCTTAGCCTCAAAGCAGGTGTGGGCGGGTTTTGTCGGTACCCAGATCTCGTGAAAACCCAAAGGATTTTTCCTTTGTGTTTCCCCTGCCCCTTTTCTGTCAAGAAATTGAAATAACTAAATCTTTGGCAGCATGTATACTAAAATCACTGGAATGATGCAGAGAAGATTAGCACAGCCCCTGACCAAGGATGAAATAGCTAATTCCCAGCCTCAAGGGCCAGTGTGCTCCCAGAGAAAGAGTCCTCCCTCAGGCCTTTTAAGAAGGAATAAACTTCTTGTCAGTGTTCTTATGTCTATATCTTGTATCTCTATATTTTAGAATCATCATGTCCATACATTTTTTTAAAGAGAAAAATAATCCATTGGTTATGGAATGGACTTCGAACTAGACCCTTATATAGCCATGGGAACTTGGCAAACCCCTTCTACCCTGGTAGCCTCAGCCTCCCCATTTCTGAAATTTAGAGATTAGGTTTTATGAAATCTCAGAACCTCCCAGTTGCCCGACTATTTTTTAGTTGCAGCCGTCATTATTGTTCGGTGGGCCCGGGCTGGATTTGAACCCACCAGCTCAGGTGTATGTGGCTGGCACCTTAGCCGTTTGAGCCACAGGCATCACTTTAACGCTTCTCTTTGTCCACCAGGAATACTCCTTAGGGCTGGAGATGATCCCTTTTCCAGGCATGATCTGAGCACCTCAGCCCCAAATCTTCCACTATCTTGCCCAAAAGGTCACCATTAAAGGGTAAAGACCCTGCTGAATTAACCTCAGAGGTCGGAAACCCTAGTGCTAACCCTGGCTTTGCTACAACCCTTGAGCACATCTAAGATCACCCCATGTGGATGTGCGGTTTGTGCACTGCAAGAAGTTTCCTGGTCAAGGGGCCCATGGGGGCCGTGACTCTGCACCCAAACCAAAGCTTGGCCTAAGGAGGTGACACTTTATATGTCACCACCTAGAAAGGGAACCTTTCTGTAACATGTCAGACTCATGGTGGTACATCTTTGGTAAACTTGCCTAAAGATATCTTTCATGCTCGTTCCCCATTTGAGACTAATTCCCTCATTTAAAAAATAAAGATGTTGTAGCTGAGCACTGTGACAGGCACTTGTAATCCCAGCTACTCGGGAGGCTGAGGCAAGAGAATCACTTAAGCCCAAGAGTTTGAGGTTGCTGTGAGCTGTGTCGCCACAGCACTCTACTGAGGGCGACATAATATGACTCTGTCTCAAAAAATAATAATAAAATTAAATAAATAAATACGTAATGTTGCATCAATTTCTAATCTCACATGAGGAACAGACCCTTTATCCGGCTCTGACCTGACTCCCAGGACTATTAAGATGGTGGCTAAGAACATAGGCTTCAGTCTGGGAGTCTCCGTCACTTGTCCTTGCTGGACCAATATAAATGCTTTAACCCTCCTGACCCTCTATTCACTCATACAGTTCAAATGAGAGTAGGCTGCATGCCAGACACTGAGCCAGCACTGAAGACTCAGTCTCAGTTGACATATTGAACAGATTCAGCCTCTGCCCTCCCAGCACTTGCAGATCTTTGGGTAAAACAGATGAATTTGTGCAAAGTCACAGAGCTCCTTGATGCCAGATCTGGGACTCAATCCAAGTCCTTTGCCATTGAAGACTATGTTCCTATCCTTCCCACTTTCTGTCTTCACAGTCCTGACCACAGATATCTCCTTGTCCTGATGATCTTAGAGGGAAAGTAAGAGACATGCTCCATAATATTTTGGTGGCAGTAACAGGGAGTGGTTGTGTCATGATTGGCCCTGTGCTTGGGACAAAGGACACTGACTGACCACTATCCTCCATCTACACCACAGCAGATCCCAATCCACCTGGTAAGCACTTTGCAGGAGATGTCGATGACAGATTATCTCGCATTCTGACACTGGCCAATCAATAGAACTGCAAGGTGCCTCAGGCCAAGGGCAATTGAATCCCAACCTTTTAGTGGCATTAAATAAAGCAATATTTATTTTGCTTTTGGTGCAAATATACTTAATCCAATACAGCTCATTGGTAATGCTGAAAAACTGCTGTGTTTGGGGGACAATTGCATGCCCCATACATCTCTGCTTGTCAATGCCACTGCTTCCAAGAGCACGCAGTCTCACGGTGCTCAGGGCAAGATTGATCTGGAGCTGCCAAGCTGCCTTTTTTGATATCCTTCTTTAGAAGAGATGAAAAGGAAATCATAAGGAGGGGAATTGAAATCATTGCTCTCATTCTAGCTGCCATTATTGCAGCAGGGATGAGGCATGATGACCTTCACGAGACAGAGCTATTTATTTGCCATTTGAATAACATTCGCTGGAACCATTGCAGCTCTGCCACTGGGCAAAAGAGGATGAGGCCAGGACAGGCAGAGCAGACAAATCAGTCGCTGAGCGTCTCTTTCCCAGATCACACAGTCTCACAGGTGGCTCCAGGGACCTCAAAGGGCAAGTGTGGCCATCCCAACATCAACAAGACCTGATTTTGAATACCAGGTCTATCTCATAGTGGTTGTCAAGTGATCCTCTCAAGGTCAAATCTTTCTTGTATTTTATTTGCTCATGTATAAAGTGAGAATAAATAATACCTATCCCACTTGATTATTGAGAACGTGTTTAGCATTTAATAGGTGCTTAAATACTTTGGAAAATGTGCCTGAAAGTAATTATCTAAGCCTCACTTGCAAACCTACAGGGTATTCATTTATGCACTTGTGCATCTGTTTGTTCATTCATTCAGTAGACACGTCGACCCTTCTCTACGCTGGGGTCTATAGCATAATAGATAATGTTAGAGCGGGAGTGGACAAGATGACTCAAACATTGTCCTTGCTGTCATGAAGAAAGAAAATATACTCAAGAGTATCTCCAATTCAAAAGAAAGAAATGATATATTATACATTCATGTATAAATGTGGTCTCTACGGGTGGCACCTGTGGCTCAGCGGGTGGGGCACCGGCTCCATATACTGAGGGTGGCGAGTTCAAACCCGGCCCCAGCCAAACTGCAACAAAAAAATAGCCGGGCGTTGTGGGGGGTGCCTATAATCCCAGCTACTCTGGAGGCTGAGGCAAGAGAATCGCCTAAGCCCATGAGTTGGAGGTTGCTGTGAGCTGTGACACCACAGCACTCCACTGAGGGCCATAAAGTGAGACTGTCTCTAAAAAATAAATAAATAAATAAACAAATAACTAACTAAATAAATAAATAAATAAATTTGGTCTCTCTATATTTGCATTTTCTAGAATGGCCCAAATGGCAAATAACCTTTCCCATTGGTGCCATAAGTAGACCCCATTCTTGTCACAATATACTTCTTCATTTTGAGCTTATGCAGAAATTTCATCTTAAAAATTAACAACAGAAAAGCACCAAGGAGACAGAGACCCAGGGCAGAGACTCAGAATTTCACACTTGGCGACTCTAAACTGGCAATCATAGGAGGGAAAGCTGGCCTCTAGAGGTCATTTTGTCTAGTCCCCTGTTCTAGTCCCTTTTGTTCTGAAACCAGAAGGAGAGTCTTGCCCTCTGGTCCTTACAGCCAGTTAGGGACACAGGAGAATCTATCAGTAGCCTCTTAGAAATATATATAATTTCTGGTCATTTCAGCTTCTCTAACTTTGTGCATGCCACACCCTCTACGTGCAATACTCCCTCCTGCCTTGGTTCTTGGCACACTCCCATTAAGGTTCCATACAAGTCTCAAATATTGACAAATTACATGAAATTAAGGTTGAGATGTTGGTAACCCTTGACTTGTTGGTGTTTCTTTTTAAAATTACATCAACACTTTTTCTAGCACATTTTGCTTTCCTTGTATTTTATCTTTATTGGAATTACATGCTTCCTCCAAAGTCCCTGATTATGGGGTTATAAATAGCCCAGTTATTGATGCTTTAGCTTCATACAATAAGAGAGTCGGAAGAGATCTCTGTGAGGGAAAAATATGTCATTTCATGTTACAAAGACGAGCACAGTGCCCAGGGAGGGAGGTGATTTTTCCGAGATGACACAGACATTGGAGGTAGAATCTCTACCCATAGCTCCTGTCCGGAGATCCTGCATCATCACTGAGATGTTTTGTTTGGTCCACCTGCTGATAGACCGATTTCCATTAGAAGCATTCTTTAAAAATCATCTGAAAAAGTGCCCATGCAGATACTGCTCACTGAGGATTTTCACAAATGCTTTTGCTTCTAAAAAGCCCTAGAATTCTTTGAGGATTGAAGTTGCCTTTGAATCACCAGTTGAAGTCTGTTTTCATTAGCAGGCTGAATCAAGGAGTGAACCTTTAGACTCTCTCACCTTTAATACTTTCCTTTCAATTTTGAATCTCCTTTTTTTAATCAAAGAGGCTTCCTGGAAGCAGCGTGGCCAAGTGGGAAGGCCATGAGGCCAGGGCCAGGACACCTAGATTCTAATCTGGGCCCAATGGAGTATTGGTTACGTGGCTGACTTTGGCCCTCAACACCCCCACTTGAAAAATGGAGTCCACTTGTGAGATTGGCTAGTTGTGAGAACTGTATTATATAAGATAGGAAAATGCTTGGGAAAGAATGAAATTTTTATTCAGCATCTATTTATTGGTAGTATCTGCCATGAACCAGGCTCTTTGTCAAACACAGAAATACAAATGTGAACAAGACATCATCCTTGCTCTAGAGAAACTGGTGGTCCAGTCGGAAAGACAGACTCAATAATTACCACATCTTGCACTGTGTCCACTCTGATGGAGCGCAAAGGATGTTGTGGGAGCAGAGGAAAAGCACCTACCTTGCAATTGCAGGGAGTACAAATCCCCCTCCACTGCCTGGAGGAGGTGACACAAGTTTAGACAATTTTGATGACACTGCAATTATTACCACTGCCACTGTCATCACTGGTAATCATTTATTTGATGTTCACTGTGTTCTGAGGATTCTGCTAGGTCATTTACAGACAGAAGGTCAGGGTTGTTACCCTCCTTATACATATGATAAAACAGAAGCCCAGAGGTATATTAAAAACAATTTTTTAAAAAGGGCACAGAGCTGGTAAAGCTCAAATTTAAACCTAACTATAAATTCCAAAGCCCCTGTTCTCTATAATATGACTCATCGTTCTGTGCAACTCCATGGGGCAAGGCTATGAATGGAGAGGAAGTCACTAGGGGACAGATTTCAGCTAAAGAGGAGAAGAATTCTCTAATTAGAGCGCCCAAGAAATAGATGAACTACCTGGTGAGGTAGTGAGTTTCAGGTTACAGAGGTGTCCTCGAGCAAGCTGGTGACCTGGCCAAGACAGTGCTGTGGGCATTCCTGCTTAGAGAAAGAAGGGGGATGCATAACTAATCATCTGTAAGGATACGGTTGTTATGATTAAGTCCTCTCGTCAAGGGCAATGTTCTTTTCCAAAATTTTAGCTGCTCATTGGTGGCTGGAAGAGCTGGGTGGGCACAGCACCCAGATTGGTGGCTCCCTCTGCTCAGTGACCAGCCACTGGGAAGTGGACAACACAGGGGCCTGCTGGAGTTTTCTATAAATCAGCCCATAGGGCCATTTGGTCAGGGATGCATTTGGCTAAAGTAACAAGGACTGATTTCAGCCACTTTGCAAAAAGCAAGTTTATAGGGAGGGATGTACAGAATGGAGCAGAAACTGTCGGCCAGACTCAGTTAACAGCCAACGGAGTAGATCTGAAGGGCAGGAATAATCTGTTTCTGTGGAACAGAACTCCACCTTGTGTCCCCTAGTCCCAAGGCCTCTTGTTGCCCTGGCTGCCAGGCCACAAAGCAGGACAATCTTGTTCATCTGGCTGCTCCAGTGAGAGACAAGGCACAACCACAGCCTCCTTATCTTGCAATGATGAAGGAGCAAACTCACCTCACCCAAACCACACATCTAAAAGCAGGGCCTTCCCTGAAGAATGTGGACAGATGCCCACTGCACTTAGCAGGGAACAGAGTGTGAATCTGAACTCAGATCTGCCTAATTCCTAGACTGGAGGAAATGACGAGAGGTCATTTTCAACCACTGCTGTTCACTCCAGTCTCCTACAGAATGCAAAGCTATTAGTCTGTCACTCACGTGGGACATAGCATGAAATAATAGTAAGGTACAATAAAAACAACAACCACTATTATGTACTGGAACCTGTGCAAAGTTAAGCTTGTTACATGTATTATCTCATTTAATCCTCACATTTTCCTGACCTATACATGGATGTAAACTTAGGCGCGTATCTTCTTTGCCTTGTTAGACTATTTATTTCTTGAGGGCAGGAAACATCTCTTATCAATCAATCTACCCCAGCAACGTTCCCATGCAGCTTTGTGTAGAGAGAGTTTGTGATAAAACTGACAAATTGCTGCATTTGATTCTTGCCTCATCCTTGTTCCCTATCCCAGTCTCCTCTCTTCAATTTACTTACACATGCTGAAAGGCAGAGAGCATGTTACACTGTTTGTTCCTGAGGAAAGCAAGGGCGTTAGAGCTGGATGGTCCTGGGTCTGAAGCCTGCTCCACCGTACCCTGGCCGAATGACCCGAAGCTTTTTTTCCCTAATCTATAAAATGGTAATATAGGGATTTTATGGGATAAAAGTGAAGATGAAATGAGATGATCTGTATAAGGGTACATGGTAAATGCTTATTGAATGATGAAAGGGAAGATGGCAGGAACTGCTTCAAGAAGCTAATAGTTTGGCTAATAGGAAGATGATGTTACTTTGCTCCCCCTGCCACCTCTTACTTTCTTTACCGAGGACTATTTTTTCATTTTAAAGAATGATTTTATGGTGAGTCAATCCTCTTACCATGCAATTCTACTTCTAGGAAACTATGCTAAGGAACAATTCTGAAATGTTGAAAACACTTTAAGAATTGGAGTATTTAATAGTGCAGCATCAAAAACAACATAATGTGCCATGGTGGGGGCATGGCTAATCAATTATGGGGGATTCGTACAATGGGACAATATGTCACATTACAACATGATTACGATGGCAGGGATGGGTATCAAAAGTTTAGTAACTGGCTCGACGCCTGTAGTTCAGCGGCTAGGGTACTAGCCACATACACCAGGACCGGCAGGTTCAAACCCAGCCTGGGCCTGCTAAACAATAACAACTACAACCAAAAAATAGTCAGGTATTGTGGTGTGTGTCTGTGGTCCCAGCTTTGGGAAACTGAGGGAAGATAATCTCTTAAGCCCAAGAGTTTGAGATCACTGTGAGCTGTGACACCACAGCAGTCTACCAAGGGCAGCATAGTGAGACTCTGTCTCAAAAAATAAATAAATAAATAAGTTTAGTAACAAAGAAAAATGTTCATGTTGTAATGGCAAATGTGAAATGGACCCACTTGCAAATGAGGTCAGGAAGTAAGGTGCCTGGCCAGGAGGATGATCAAGACCCCTCTATTTGGAGGAAAGAAAATGGTACCCAGGCATCACTGCTCCCATGGAAATCCTAGTACAGAGGGAACGTTGCTTTTTGAGCTCCTCTCCACTGGGGAGGAGGGGTGGGAAGAGTGAAATCTATGTTAGAAGAGACTCTTAAAAAGCTTATGATCCAGGGCTCCCTCTCCATTTGTGATTGGGGAAATGGAGGCCCTACAAGAGGAAGGGATTTTCCCATGGTCATATAGTAAGCCACGGGCAGACTCACATTCAGTGATCTTTCCTCTGCATGCTAAGGACCTTTTATCCCACACTCACCAGGGATGGACTCGTCGGGTCGACCTGGCCTCAGCAGGGCTGAGAGGCTAGGCAGGACTCCAGTGAAAATCAGATTGTGGATCCAAAAGTTGTTCTTTGAAATTTCCACATTATTCTTCTCTGATTCTGATTCTGATTTGGGGGAAGCAGCATTATAATGAGGAAATGTGGTTCTCCCAGTGCACACAGAGAGACAGAGGAAAGAGGCATTTGCAAGTAGGAGGCCGACGCCCTGGAGGAGAGATCATGGTTAGCAACCCGAATCCTCTCACGCAGCTGGCTGTCCGTGCTGAGCGAAGGGAGGGCAAGAACATAAACATACGTGGTTGCGGCACTTGAATCCAAGCCCAGGTCTCAGTTTTCTGGAAGCCTGGGAGTCTTCGGTCTTCTGCCATACGCTCTGTCCTGTAATGCAGGGAGCCGAGAGGAAGTTAAAGGCCTTTTTCCTTTACATTGTCCCTGAAGTGCTGTTTTCTCAAGGACTCTGTTTTCTGGGATAGATCCTGAGCTTCTCTGAGGGCCTCAGAGGTCTGTGCTCCTCCCAGAGCCCAGCCAAAGGCCTGGCACTTGGTGGGGACTCAATTCAAGTGAGGGTGGGGGAAAGGGAGTGAGGAGAGAGGAAAGCAGGGAGGTATTTAGGGATTGTACCCTTTAGGATTTACCTTTTCTTTGACACCAGAAACATAAAAAGGAAGCCAGCCTGGATGAGACTCAGAAGCTCATGGAATCCAGGATTGAGCCCTGGATGGAGAGTTCAGATGACTTAGTTTTGCACCAACTCTAAGGCATGCAGCAATGGAAAGATCCCAGGCTAGAGGGCCAGGTACTAAAGAACAGTTCAAAAGGTATTAATATTTTAAATTTTACAAGATTTATGCTTCGGGAAAAGGAGCAGTTTTATTTCTCATAAAGGGTAGCAATCCGTTGGGTGGGCATTCCAACATGCTGGAGAAAAGGGCCAGCACAGCCAGAAGACAGGCACACATGTTTCAAAGAGAGACAAAAGGGCACGAGATTTCATACTGAGTGGAGTAGTCAAATATATATATATATATATATATATATCATATATATATGAAGAGTTATGAATATTTATGAAGGTAAATAATATGCATGTATAATTAATTGTACTTTATTTCTCCTATCCCATCATGGCTGGGAATTTAGTTTTAAGGTGTTTCTGGGCCCCTCCTGGTCCAGAGGAGGGCTTAGAGAGATGGTTTAGAATTTTATTTTTAGTTATCAATCCCTGCTTTTGGCCTAGATATGCCAGAGGCATTAGCAGTAGCCAAACTTTATTTTGTTCCATGGTTGACGGGTGGAGCAGCTATATGCCCTAGGTCTATTTAGGCCCTCAGTGGGACCTTATGGCCCAGGAGGGATTTAGAGCCAGAAAACGTTTGGGGACAGACAGGAATGGAGGTAGACAGGCACTTATCAACCCCCAAAGTTTTTAAGTGATGTTGTTAAAAAACAAAAGCTGAGCACAGTTCATAAAACTAACTTACCTGTCAGTATCGAGCTCCTGAAGTCTTGGTTATAGTTGCAGACTTGGAGCAATTAGTCATATACATAAATCATTATGTTAAGACCATATCCCTTCAACTGGCCCTTGCACTCTCACGTGCCTCCCTCTTGCAAGTTAGTCCCTGGTCTAACCAGAGGGACGAGAGGGAGGAAGGTCTGTCTGTATAGTGACAGGGCACCAGCAGTGGGAACCAGCCAGGCCCAGTGAGATTGTAGAAGAGGAAGGCTTGCAGGTTCTCTTGGATTATCTCTAGTCTTCAGCATCCCATGAGTCTCATTTTCTTGGAAGTCAAATGAAAAATAAATTACATTAATAATTTCACAATTAAAGAAGAAGAATTAGGGTATCAAATGGGAAAAGGAACTTATTCTTTTAGTCAAAGGAAAACATTATGAAGAAAATTATAACTTTTTTTTGTTTGTTGTAGTCATGAAATAACCAGAATTTAATCCAAACTTTGGATAGATAATAAAAAACTTAAAAACAAAAGGATATGCTAGAATTTAATAATGGGCTTTTTCTCTGTTTCTGAGACATAATTTTCTCTCTCTAATTTCTCATTTTTAATAAAGACAAATTATAGTAGGGCCAACTTATTTATAAAATAAATTTTAGTCTTATTATACTAAGTTTGATTATTTGCATAAAGAAGTACAGTAGGAATGGCCTTTTTTATAATCAACTTGGCTGGAAACAACCCCTCCCCCTTAATTGTTTTTAGGAATAGCAGATTACTTAAAAGTTATTGGAGCCAAGCCAAAGATTTAAGTGCCTGTAGATACTTATATGAATTGGAAGATTCTTCTTTTTGGAGGTCCCAGAGTAGCTTGAGATTTTGGGACCTGTAACATTCTTTACTTACCACACATCAGGAAATGTTATATGTGAGGTATCAGGTCAATATCTTCTCCAGAGGGTTTTTATTGGCCTTATGAAGTCAACCTGATTCCTCAAAGCAGTCTGGGCATATTTGAAAATATAACATTGTTGTCAAAGCCTTGGTAAAATAACCAGTATCTCTAATTCTGTCCTGTTACAAAAGAAAAACCAATGTTTATTGAACTTATGCAAATAACTATATTGCCATAAAATAAGAATACTTAAAATAGTTTTTAAATTCTGGATAAATCAAGTATAAAAATAAATGTTTCAAATGGTTTACAAAATATGCTTTACCAATTTATTGTAATCTACAAATGGCTCAAAAGAAGGAAAAAAGTTTTCTTATCTTCTGGAAAATAAAGGAGTTAGCAATGTTTTAAACGAATGGTTAAAAAGAAATTAGTTCAGTCTCATATAATTCTTGTTTTTCTTAAAGTTGGGTTAGTAATCCTCAGGGATGCACTGGGTTTCTTTGTTTTTGTTTTTAAAATAAGCCCGTTTTAGTGTGGCACCTGGGCTCAAGGAGTAGGGCGCCGGTCCCATATACTGGGGGTAGCGGGTTTAAGCCCGGCCCCAGCCAAAATGGAAAAAAAAAATAATAATAATAAGCCAGTTTCAATAGAGTCCAGAGGGCACCTCACTGTGGTGTCTAGATGTTAAACTCAAAGCATCTTCAGGTGGAGTGGAAGCAGCTCTCATATAGAAAAATAAGTATTCATATCTGGAAGAGTTCATCCTGGAGTCTGTGTGCCATGTAACGTCTCCAAAAGAGGTGGTGGCAATTCCATTAAGTCCAAATCAGAAAATAGAAGAGTTTGAAAACAACATGTGGAGTTTCAGTCTCAACCACGTGATCTCTGAAGTTAGTAGAAAACCACCTTTGAAGAAGAATTGAAGTAAAACAATAATCGTGGATGAAAAAAGTCTTGGAATATCCACAGCTAAAAACTTCAACGGACAAAGAAAACTTGGTTCTTTTTGAGGCATTTAACATATTGGCCATAATTATTATTGATAACATCGTGAATAAAATTTTAAAACATTAAAGCACATCAGAATTTCAGGAATCTTATACAATTTTGGAACATATATTAGTAACATGTGTATATAAATTTAACCCAAAGGAAGTTAAACACCATTTTATATTTGATAATGCTTCCTGTATAATTTAATAGACCAAATAAGCCAAGTGTGTTTCCCTTAGATTTACAGTGCCCCTAATATTTAGAAAGCTAGTTTGAGGCCAAAAAGATGATTTAGAAGTTTTGATTTTGGAAATTTTTTAAAATATCAAAGGTTTGAAAACAACTTTGTAAAACAAGATTATAGGTTACATTTATCTAGTAAAAGTGATAATTCAAAAAATTTTAAAAAACAAAACTTGTATTTTTCCTGAAAAAGAGCCATATCCAATTTTTTCGTATCTTAAACATAGAATTGTTTCTCTCATACTTAGTTGTTTTAAATATATATTAATTATAATATTAACTCTTAGTGACCCTTACTTTTGATAAAAAAAATTGGAAGTTAAAGTAACTTTGAGCTATTATTAGTTCTCATTTTTATATTAACACATCAAAAGATCTTTAGTTTTCTACATCATATAAAAGTAAAATGTCAAAGGGTATAAACTAAAACCTCCATCCAACAATTAATGTTTTTGTATTCTACCTTACATATAAATAACTCAAATATGTTATGAACATTTTAATTCAACATAATATGACTTAAGATTTTAAATTACTGAAAAGAATTTTAAAATTATAACAGATACCATCTCCAATGTCCTTCTCAGTCACCTTAGGCCTAAGTACTTCCATGGCACCCAAGATGGCTATAGAGGGCAAGCCTGTGTCCTCAACTTACATACCAGGTATACTGTACAGATCCAGCTCCTTCTAGAATAGGAAGATAGCAAAACTGGGGAAGGAAAGAGGAGCTATATCAGGCCTGGGTGTGTCTTGTAGCTGTTGGTCTGGGCACTGAGAACATGGCCTCACCCTGGCTACCTATCCAGACACTAGAGGCTCAAAACTAAAAATGTAAGTTTGTCATTGAATATACCTTACCCCTTTATATACAAAAAGTCTCATGTGTCTCTCATAGGTAGAAGAAAATAGGAAATTAAAGGTTGAGAGAGGGAGAGAGAGGAAAAGGCTTGACTAGTTAGCAAAAGCTGGTCTTGTTAAGCAAATAACAAGGGCCTTACGGGTAATAGCCCTCAGAGAGAACAGAGGGCAAATGTTTCTTTTCGGACCTTTAAAAATGGAGACTCCTAATTTTTTTCTTCTTTCGATCGGGAAAAGATAGTTCTGTATATATACATACATACATATATATATATATAGAGAGAGAATATATATATAATCTAATAAAAATAGTTTTATAGCAATTATTTAAAAATACATTAATATATATGTTCTAATAAAAGATAGTTTTGTAGCAATTATTTTAAAATGTATTAAAGAAATATACTTTGGAGCAAAACATTCTCAATTTCCTTAGTGTGTTTTGAAGCTAAAAGTTCACATATTAAAAGCCAAACTGATAGTTTTGGTGAAATTTGAGTTAGAGGTTATTAAGAGATGGATAAAAGAGTGAGAAAAAGAAAAGCAAATTGGGATAAGAAGGAAGAAAAACATAAAATATAAACATATCATATCTTCTTTAATTTCTTAATTCTGTGAGTCTATCAGTTTAGTTAAGCAGCTGTGTCCCATTCCAGGAGCTGGCATAACAGAAGAGTTTTTAAACAAAACAAAAAACCGAAAGGTCAATATTTGAGCAATTAAAAAAAAAAAAACTCAGAAGGAAAACATTGTTTAGGAGCAGAGATGGAAGGAGAGATAAAAAAGAAAAGAGTTGACTCTAAATATTTCAAATGTACCATTTTTTTTCCTCTTTTAACTTTAAATCATTAAGGAAGGCTATGAGGGAACTTTGATCCTATTTGGAAAACTTGAAACATCAACTGTAGCATTATCTTCACTGTTTTGGAAGGTTTGGAAGCCTCTTGGTTTTAATTGAGTGCACAAATAAACTAGAGGTCTCATAAAATTTTATTGTGGCTGGCAAAGCTTTAGATCATTTTAGGTTGTATTTCAAACATTCACAAGAATTTTTTATAGTTTGTTAAGCATGTTAGTTAGTACTGTCTCTGGTGGTGGATCAGAGACCATTTTCTTAGAACCAAAATTTTCATAGATGCACTTACCTTTATGAGAGCGTCCTCTTCCAAATGCCAAAATGTAAGTATCCTCATAAACTCTTAGGGACCAGCTGAAGCCAAATGTGCCCCCACCACAAAACCTGGGGCCTTCCAAACATTCATTCCTTCCAGACTCTGAATGGAAGGAACCAGGAGAACTGGGGGGACCCCCTAATCCCAAGGCTAAGAGAGACATTTCCTCTGCAGTCTGGAATGGAGGGAACTGGAACTGTAGAAAACTGAGGGGAAATGGTAGAGGCTAGATCTTCATCCTAAAAGCAGGAGATCTTGGATCCAGGGGAGCTTATCTGAGTTTCTCCTGCAAGGTCAGGGAGACACCTGAGCTAATCAGTGACCTGTGAAGACATTGGTGTGTTGACCTCTGCACTGGGGAAAACTGGGGCTCTCCCTGGGTACCTTTGTGATGGTCATTTGTTAGCAAACAAACAAAAAAGAATTAGTGAAGTTAATACTTTGGAAAAAGGAGAGCTTTATTTCTCACAAAGAGAGAGCTTTATTTCTCACAAAGAGTAGCTACATGTTGGCCATCTCAACATGTTGGGAAACAAAGCCCTGGGCAGAAGCCAAGTTATATATACTTCAAAGAAGAGACAAAAGGGAATACGATTTTCTGCTGAGCAGGGTAGTCACATATACACATTCAACAAGCTATAGGAGTCATGACTATTTTTGAAGGGAAGTCATATGCATGTAATTGTGCTTTATGTCTCCTGTCCTGTCATAGCTGGGAACTCAGGTCAAAGGTGTTTCTGGGGCCCCCTTGTCCAAGAGCAACTGTTCAGTTAGCAGAGGGCTTGAGATTTTATTTTTAGTTCACAAAGGAATGTACAGGTATTGTATGTAAGTGCCAAAGTCCAGGGAAGGCTTCAACCTGGTTCTCAGCACACAGCAAATGCACACTAACTTACTCAGTGGCAGCTGTTCTTAAGTGGTAAAGGAGTTACAGGAGCAGGGGTCTGCTGTCACATTGCTTGGGCACCAATCCTCATGTCACCTCTCGTATTGACTATAATTAACCTATTTATAACTTATTTCTACTTCTGTTCAACAGCAAAATGGGAATAATCATAGCCCCCTTCCTCATGGGGTCAAGATTAACTTAAAGTATTAGGGCCCAAATGAAATGGCTTCTCCCCAAACTTTTCTCCATGAGCATCCAGGAAACATTAGCTATTGTCCCACAGGGTTCCTCATGTTTATTTTAAGTGATGGGAAGAATTATTATTATTATTATTTACCACTCCCATCCCACCCCAACCACCTTAAAGGAGAAGTGGGTCCCCCAATGGGGTACTTTATAGGTAGGGGTGTGAATTTTGTAAGATGAAAAAAGGGTTACATTGTATTGCTTAAGGGAATAGAGGGGCTTAAAAGATAAAGTAATAGACAGAAGGATAGAAAAGAAAAATAAAGGCAATCTGTGGCTGAGAAAGAGGTGAGAGTGACATGGCTACCATCAGTTTTGAATCCAGTTAAAAATCTACAAAGAACAGAATCTTATTCTACAGACAACAGACATATTCTGCATTCATAGATGAATCTCAACCAAGAAAGCGAGACAGTCAGATGTGAAAGAGGATGGGTTGGAGAGAAGGAGAATGGTTATTGGAAGTGTGAGCAAGCGACATGTTTCTGCAAATTGTACCGCCTGGGCTGGCCTGGAAAGGATTCAGGGGATGGGAGCACTAGGGCAGGGCCATGGAAGAGGTGTCCCTTCTCAAGTACAGGCAGGGCTCTGAACACATCTGGAGGAAGAAGAGGAGCAGGGAGAGGGGGAGAAGCCCTTGTTCAGTTATTTAAGGTGCTCAAGGGAGAGTATAGAGAAGGTGGTCAGGGTAAAGGTAACTAAGCAAGTGGCATTTCAGCAAAGATTTGAAACAAATGAGAGAATTAGTCATCCAGATATCTAGGGGGAAATGACTTCAGGCAGAAGGCATAACCTGTGCAAAGTCCCTGAGGCAGGAAGCCTTTGGTGTGGGGCAGGAGCATCTGGCGCAGAGGAAGCAGAAGGGCTGCTGGTAGGAGCTGAGCTCAGGGAGGTGAACCCGGCAGACCACGCTGGGTCCTGTTGGAAGGACTGGGGCTCTTAAACTGCTTATAGCAGGGACATGATCTGACTTATGTTTTAAGAGGAGCACCCTGCATATGGTGTGGAACATGGGGGGATTGGAAGTGGAGTGAGAGGAGGCAAGGATGGAAACAAGGAGACCAAGTAAGAGGTAATTATGATACTCTGGGCCTTGGTCCAAGAGCAGAATGACAGCAGTGTAAATGGTAACAAGGTGTTGAGTTCTGAATGTGTTGGGAAGGTGGAGATAGCGGCTCAGCTGTGGGCATGAGAGAAAGAGGCACCTGGGGACACCGTGGTTTGGGGCTGAGCATCTCTCAGCTGCACGAGTAGAAGGTGTGTGGGCGTCTGTGACGGACGCTGAAATGAGACTGTGCCACAAAGACAGTGCTTGATCTTCTCTGTGACTCCATTTATCCTTCTGTAAAGAGAGGACTATAAGAGTAATGACCTCACAGGGTTGTTAATAACACTGAGTGAATTAATCCCACCAAGGGCTCAGAACTGCTCTGGAAAACAACACATGCGGGTAAGTGGCACCATCGCTGCTCCTATTCCCAACCGTATGCTGATGACGGAGGCACCCGGCATGACCTCTCTATACTAACTTTCACTTTGGGTGCTTCCTAGGTGTTCTCTGATGGGGTTTGACCTGAATCGTCACTGGCTGGACCCCTCTCCCTGGGCCCACCCTACCCTACATGGGGTGAAACAGCTCATCGTCCAGATGTACAACGACCCGGTAAGTAACTGGATGCCCTCAGCTGCCGGTCTGTGGCTTGATCTGGGAAAGGGAAGCACGACACTGGGAAAGCCACCAGGAGCTGCAAATTAGTACTCCATGGTCAAAACCAGGGAGGCATCGGGTATTGACAGGCCCAGGTACTTCCTCCTCCCCTCATCCCACACAGATACTGGGTTCAGTTCTGGAAGAACTTGTCTCATGGGATGAAGGAAACGTATGGGAGCATATCCATTTTTGCCAGGCCTCTTTGGTTACAAATTAAAGAAATACAACTTGAACTTGAATTATTGTAAGCAAAACAGAGAATTTGTTAGAAGAGCACTGGAAGAATGTCATATAACTGAGGCCTGCAGACTGGCCTCCCCCAATGTCATGAACATGACTGCCACATGTCATATCCAGGGGCTATCATAATCCTGTGACTTACCCTCATTTTTCAGTTCTAATTCCAGAAGGATTGTGATTGGCATAGTTTGGAGGATGTGTCCTTCCCTCAGAAAGTTAACTCTGGCCCAAGAGGAAAGGATAGGGCAGCCTGACTGAACCGCATGGTTGGAGTGAGGGGCTGGATGGCACCTGTTCCCAGAAGAAAGAACAGCAGCTGTGCACACCGAGTCTGCTCACAGGGGCAGGTTCCTGTCTGTAAGAAATAGGGGAAGACAGTGGGGTTTCGTAGCTTAGAGAAAGGCAGCCAACCACAACCATTCTATCTCTGAAGAGCTATTGGAAAAAGGGCAGCACAGACCTTTGTTCAGATGGGGGACGTGGGAAAAGGTGGGGACGTATAAATGAATAGAACTTTTAAAAATTTAGAGCTACCTGGGGATGGGGGGGCAGTATGAGATATGAACTTTGCTTCATTAAAAGTGTTCAACTTTTAGTCAAAAATGGTGCCGACAGTAAATCAAAAGTGTGAACAGCATTCTAGTGGAATCACACCCGAGTCCCTTCCAACTCTGATGATCGGTTTTATGACTCCTAGACTGCTGTCAGGTGACAGATGGTGAGTGCTAAGACAGCGAGGGTCACAGATTTGGGGTGCTTCAGAGATGCTCTGATATAACTCATTCTCCTTTCCCTCATTGAAGATGCCAATAAAAATACCTGAATCGAAGAGCAACATATATATATCAATCAGGCAGAAATGTGTGCTTAAAACAATGCATATTATTAGAGCAAGGATTCGTGACATAGTAAGTCGTTAGGTACAATGTGATCGTGGTTATGAAACTCAACTGTTATCTTGGTCTTCCTGTGCGAGCCTTGCTTTCCACGGTCCCTTCAGAGCCCGCCTTCTGTGTCAGGGCTTACCCAGCTTCAGGATATATTGCTTCCTTCTTTGTCTGTAAAGGAAGATGGTATTTGGTGCTCACCAAATCCCTTTACTACCCTGAACTCTCAGTGCTATCCTGATCAGCTTTCCCTGCAGAAAGCAGCTGCTTCTGATGTTCTAGGGAAGCGTGTTTGGTCCACTGAGTTCCGCCCGCCCAGGCTTCTGCGTTGAGTGAAGTTTCCCTTATAGAATCACAATGCCTTTTCATGCTACCTCCTCAAAGAGAATAAATTACATTTTTTTTTTCTGGTCTGATTGATAATAGATACTCAATAACTGTGTGTTGAATCGGATTGGACTGAACATGGAAAATTCTACTATGCCAAATATAATATGGTTCACAGACACGAAGCAGTAATTCTCAGAGGGGACAATGAGACGTGGTGAAGGCCCATGACCTGGAGGAGTTACAGAACTGTGGAGCACGGCGGTGTGTTAGATGAGTCCCCAGGGAGAAATGGAGGGCGATTGAGGGGGAGGAAGAAGGAGGAACACAAGAGAAGGGGGTCGGTGTTGCTAACGAGAAAGAGGCTTCACCTGCCATTGCCATCCTCAGGTAGAAGTTACTGATTCACTCACTAACAGCCGCGTACTGGGTCATGTTGCAAGACTGAGCTTCAAAGATATCAGGAAATGACTGTGCCATGAATAGATTGGTCATCAGCTGATCAAATCCTAATGAGTACACCTTGGATGCTGAGTTAGCTGTGAAGGCCATTTTCCTACTAAAGTCCCTCCTTCCTGCCTAAGGCACAGGGCAATCACAGGAGTCAAACTCACCTGGAACAGGGTCCCAGCTCCCTCCGTCTCTCTTTCCCACTCCCTGTTTCCTTGCCCAGTTTCTTACTCCTTCCTTCCTTCCTTTTTTCTACAAATATTTGTTTGTATACCAGGCTTCTGTATGCCAGGCAGTGCAGTTCTAACAGTGTAACAAACCCTAGCCCTTGCAATATAATGGGTAAATAGGCTTTAAAGTAAATACTGATAAATATAGATTATAAAACGTGTCAGGGTTCCCGAAAACAAAAACATAAAATGTGACTTATAGGTAGAGCAATAATAAGTCTTGGCTTTCCTGGGGAAGCTCTGGTTTACACCTGTTGTCCTAAAGTATTTTTAACAGTGCTCCCTTTCACTCTTAAAAGTGTCCTCGTTTGGATGAGAAATTATATGATCTCTCCAGTTAAAAGCAACATGAAAGCATCTAGCACAGTGCTGGTGGGTAGCAGACCCTCAACAAACATTGTCTGGATCTGACTCAAAGTCACGTTTGACGTCAGGCCTCATTGTGCCCAGCTGCAAACACTGCAGTGCCCAGAACATGTGCCCTAATAGCTGTAAATGCATTTCTCCTCTTAACCTTCACTGTCACGTACATAACCATAATCACTCAACTCCAAGCTATCTGAACTCCCAGGACAACTTCTGGACTTGTTTCCAAAAACTCACAGCCTCACCCCTTCCAAGGTTCTGCAGGACCCTCCTACATCTGAGTGCCGCTCCTAACAGAACGCCTCCAGCCCTGTGCTGGGTGCTGGTGCCCACCCCTAAGGAGTTCACGGCCTGGTGGAGACAAGCATTTATAGACGCTAATTCTAGGTGCATTTACAGAGGTGCGCACGGGGGTTGAGAGATGCCGACCCAGGAGCCCTGAGCTGATACATGAGGGCAGCTTGGGATGGGGGGAATTGAGGCAGAGGAAACAGCACTCAGCAGACTGAGAGTCATCCTCCGTGGCTGGTGCTGGGGCAGACAGAGGGCAAAGTGGAGGCATGGGACAGGGAGCAATCTGGACTTTGTCTTCATGGGAATGGGAGCCACTGAAGGATTATAAACAGGCAAGTGACAGAATCAGGTTTGCATTTCAGAAAGAGCCCTCTGGTGCTCAGTAGAATGGATTCAGAGGGTGCCGGGCTAGAGTCTGGGAGACAGAGTCTGCTGGTCTGGGGTTAGAAAGAAGGAGTCTAGAGATAATAAGGAGTGAGGCATGAGGGACGTGGTGACCGTGGGGGACTAGTAGGCTTGCATGCTGCCCATGCTGTTGACCTGGGCGGCAGAGGGGCTGCAGTGCCCTTCCTGAGATGAGAACCCAAGACACACGGTAAGTGTGGGGTCAAGAGATGCATCCAAATTTAGACATGCTCAGTTTGCAGCTGAGAAGTGATTTTTCCTACCTGCATAGGAAGGCTCCTGGAATAAAAACCATCTGTGTGCTTCTAACCTGGCAGCAAGAGCCTGCATCCTTGTATTAGTGAGGGCATCGACTTCAGAGGCTGCTTTCCTGGCCCTGTGCTCACCAAACCCTTAACCCCTCTTGGGGACGTTGGATATTAAGTGATCATCTTGGAAAAAGAAGTGCTTAACCCAGAGCACTACACTGGGTCTGCAACACAAAGTGTTTCACGGTCCATTCCAGGGACGGTGGGAGTGTGGCCCTTGTTTACTAGTTGTGGTTTATCATCCCGGGGGCAGGTCTGGCTGATCCACCTCAGGGTCCCCGGTGCCCAGCAGGGAGCTCATTGGAAATGTTCAGTAAATGACAAACAGACCTAGAGCCTCTGTGGTGGGTTTTAGAAGGATTCCGGATGAACGGGGCAACTGAAACACAGACTCCCCCAGTCCCCCAGTCTCGCCTCTCCCCAGGTGTGTCCCCTGATTTCCCCCCCCCCCCCACCATCCCTGCGTGCCTTTACTGAAGACTCTGGTTTGAAAACCCTCTCTTAGGTTCCCCTCCCAGCTGCTGAGATTTTCCAACACTCCCAGGGATGGAACCTGGGATGGCATCGCGCATTCTCACTCCCGTGACACAGGTTATCTTGATCCATCTCTGGCCTCTGTGCCTCCGCATTTACCCACCACTGAAGTGAGCTCTCTCTGGCCAGCTAGGGCTCGTCCAGATCCCAGATCCCCTGTCTTCCCAGTCCTTCCCCTGTCCCCACCACCCACGTCTTGTTCAGGAGCTGTGCTGAGATATTTCGGTATCCTTAGTGGTGGTAAAGAGCAGGGGAGTCAGTTCCCACTCCGCTCTACCCTGAGGTCTCTCCTTCCTGTTCTGATGTTAGGTCTCAGAGCTCTACCTCTTCCCTAGAAAATTAGCTCCAGAAACGGGCATCTCCTTTCAGGGGAGAGCTCAACTCCTACCCACAGAGTGTGGCTTTGTCCACAGAGTATGACAGTGACTTCGTATTACACATTAGGCCCACGCAATCAGAGTCACTTGTGCACAAGGCCACAGACAGCGCTGTCTTCTCAGACTCATTTAAAAAGCTCTGATTTTAAAAAGCTAAGCCCATTTTTGGGTGAGCTTCCTAAGAATATTCATCTGCAACTCTGTAGCATCTAACTATGTGCTTGTGAGGCACACCCAGAGAAGTGTTTGGTGTCAGCTAAGTGAATAAGCAGCATTTGCTTTAAAATCCTCAGTCAACTGAATGCAATTGGGGTTACCACTGCTAGACCCTTAGGTAACCTCTAGGGTTATGGAGATTAATGGGATAGGATCTCATGCCAGGAGGAGCTTAAAATCTGATGGGAAGGCCAGACCCTTAGGAAATTTTAATTCATGGAAGTTAGGAAGATGTGCTAAGATAAAGAAAACACACAGTGCTTTAGAAACATGGGTCTGAGGGAGATTAATTCAAGCGGGGATGGAGGTGGGGATTAATTCAAGAAGGGATCCAAGGAAGCTTTTGTTAGGAATTGGGCTGAGCCTTTAGGAATGGGTACTACTTCATCAGGTGGAGAAGCTGTGGTTTGGAGGGGAGGAAGGTTACAGGGAAAGGGGAGGAGGCATTCCAGGAAAAGCTGAGCAGTGGAATGGGGATAGGAGACCTCTGCTGCTGGGCTTGGTGTGCAGCATTTATAGCAAGAGGGCATGTCAGGGGCAGGCTGAGGAAGCTCACAGAACAGCTTAAACACTGGGTCAAAGAATGGGGCTTCTTCCTATAGCCAATGCTCTCTGTCACTAAAATCAAAGTCTTTTAAATTGATTTTTAATTTAGTTAAATATCATGACTTCAAGAAAAAAATCAAGACAATGGAACAAAAGTCTGCGTTTGGGGAATATTCCAGCACATCCTCCTCTGTCTGAATGGTAAGGATCAGAGTAGTCAGAGGTGAGTCCTCCAAGACACGGAAGAAGGGAGAGAGAGATCAATGAAACATTCAGCTCCTCCATCTAGAAGTCATTCTAAAATTTGTGTCCTCCTGGTCTCTCTTTCCTGTTTTAAAACCTTTCAGTGGCTCCCTATTACTTCTGGGATAAAGGCCAACATTCCCTGACAGGCTGTTCAAGGACATACCCTGTTCACTTCCGTAGCCCCGGGCTCTAGCACAGAACATGGCATTGCAGAGAATATCATGTTGGGTGACGTGAACGAGCAGATGAATAAAGAGTATGTGCTTTAGAAAATTACCAAGGCTGCAATGCGGGGTGGATCAAAGGAGGCGAGACGAAGTAGGGAGAAGAGAGGCCAGTTAGGTGCCTTCTACGAGAGTCCAGGTTAAGGATGATGGGATCTGAACTCAAGAGCAACAAAGGCTGTTGCTAAGAAGAATCCCCAGGATCTGACTGGAAGGGGACTGAGTTTTCTCCAGCCCTCTCCTTTACCCCCCGAGTCCCTCAGAACCCAAGGAAGGGTTGCTTTTTTGAGAGGTTTCTGAGGGTGAGTTCCCCCTTTTCCTTCCTCAGCTGCTGCCTGTGTTGCTATAACAACTTGGCTGCGGCTCTTTTAGACAGATCCGTTTCCTTAAATCATTTAAGGAAAATTAGCTGCCATAACAACACAGAGCAGCTTTTAAAATAGAGCAACACAGGAC
Organism: Perodicticus potto; assembly: GCA_963574655.1. Taxonomy (NCBI): domain Eukaryota; kingdom Metazoa; phylum Chordata; class Mammalia; order Primates; family Lorisidae; genus Perodicticus; species Perodicticus potto. The sequence continues at coordinate 39,435 of CAUYRH010131950.1, forward strand.
TCTTCCCCCCCCCCCCTTCCTTGCTCCTGTAGTCCTCAAGATAAGCTGCTCTCTTTCTGTCAAATAAATAAATAAATTATAGCACATTTACTTGACAAACAGAGCAGCTGCTGACATGGTCAAATACACACAGAACCGGCGCTCATTCACCCCAGTGCACGGGGTAGACACACACTGCATAGAAATAGGCCGGACAGGCTGGGCGCCTGGAGCTCAGTGGGGAGGGCGCCGGCCACATGCTCTGGGGCTGGTGGGTTCGAACCCGGCCCAAGCCTGCTAAGCAACAGCAACAAAAATAGCTGGGCATTGTGGCGGGCACCTATAGTCCCAGCTACCAGGGAGGCTGAGGCAAGAGAATCACTTGAGCCCAAGAGTTTGAGATTGCTGTGAGCTATGACCCCACGGTACTCTGCTGAGGGTGACATAGTAAGAATCTGTCTCAAGGAAGGAAGGAAGGAAGGAAGGAAGGAAGGAAGGAAGGAAGGAAGGAAGGAAGGAAGGAAAGAAAGGAAGAAGAAATAGGCAGAACACACATGCATTCACACAGACAAAACAGAAAATACATATATAAAAAACATCAACGTGGTAAATGAAAAATGGGCATGTGGTCAAGTACACAGTTACGCATACTCACACCCAGGATCTGTGCACATCCTGGGCATGGTCTCACCATCCAATTAAAAGAGGCCTAAGCGGTCCATGAGGTCTGTTCTGAGGCCGAGCAGAGATTTCACTGGGTCACCAGACTAGAGACAAGGGGCCACCTGCATGTTCAGACCTGACATGATTTCAAGGTCACGGGCTGGGAAGAGTGCCTTGCTAGGGAAGAGGTAAACCTATTTGGGGGAGGATGAGAAGTCAAAGGTACCCTCACATACACACCTAGAGGTAGACCAGGAGACCAGGCCAGCTGTTCGGGTGAAATAATTCTTTCCCCCCTATGTCAGGATGTTTATCACCCCCTAGGAAGAGGCAGTACCATCCCTGTTGAAAATACACACCCAGGGCATTTGCAGACTATCTCCCCAATTGTTCCATCCTCATGTCTGTGACTTTGTTATCCCAGGGGTTCCCTGCAGAGCAGCTAAAACTGTGTGGGCTTTTCTGTGTGTAGCAGAGGAGAGGCTGGGGGCACTCATCCTCTGCCAGAGTGGCTGAACCACGCATTTGCTTGGTGCTCTTAGGCAAGTCTCTTCTACCCTCTGGGCTTTTAATTACACACACACACACACACACACACACACCCTGTCTATACATTGTAGGGGTTGCAGGATGATCTCTGAAAGGCCCCTCACAGTCTGTCCCAACGTGGAGGTGTCTGTTGGGTCCAGTGCATGATCCCCTGGTGGGCAGGATTTTCACAAGACACACGAGTCCTGGCCACTGCCAAAGAAGGACAGCCTGATTAGATGCCTGTGAAGGTGCTTAGGACAAAGCAGACACTCCATACATATTAGTTTTCAATGCCTTAGAGTGTCATCTGCTAAAAAGAAAGAATAATCTCTGACCTGCCTCCCTCACCAGTTGCACAGCAAGATCCCGTGTAGAAGATGTTTTATGGAGGTGAGGGAGGATTATTGCCTGGGGTAGGGTGAAGAGGACTGTCCTGTTGAAACGTGCAGACTGCAGCCAGCTGTGAGGTTTCTCAACAGATACATGCACATCCTCCCCCACCACGCAGCACACACTCAGGTCTGCTCAAGTATCTTCCCGCTCCTACCGGTGTGGCCCAGGGAATCAGTGAATAGCCACTGGGGGAAAGGTTCAATGTGGGGATAAAGACTTGAAGTAAATGTAATAATGTACAGAGTGCTCCAAGAACATGGGGTGCTTTGAGTTCATGAAACTTTTACAGTTTTTCCTACAGCGGTTTGAGACAGTTTATGAAACTTTAAGGAATTTTAAGCGAAATCGTTATTTTTCTAAAGGGCAACTTCTCCCACCTGTGATAAAAGATAGTTTTTCTAACTCCCTAGATCTTAGCTTTGACTCTCAGGCAGAAAACAAGGCAGAGAGATGAAATCTCTTGCTTCAGAGTAATGTTCTTGTCGAGTTGGTTGGTGCCTTCAATTTTTCTAACATCTTTTCATCCTGAACGATTCTAGATACCTCCCAATGACTCACTAGATACTGAAAACAATACTATATATTGTTTCATATGCATGGGGATCAGCAAAGTTTCTAGAAGGTTCTCTTTGAGTCAGGTCCATTAAACTCTGTATGGCTCAGTTCCCCTGTCTGTAAATTGGGAATGACAATGAGCATCTCCTTGGACTTCTGTCAGGATTAGATACTAGGCACACAACTAACCTTTAATAGTTGCCCTATCAGACATGGAGCTGTTAGGACTTTATGCATTTGGCTGTCATGTCACTTACCTCACTGTTCGCATGGCCTCAGATTCCCCATGGATTGTGATCCCACTTGGGGCTTGTACTTCACTTTAGTCATTTCTATTATCTCCGACACTCAGGGCAGAACAGAGGCCCTCCATGAACTTGTGCTGTGACAGAGAAAGGCAGGCAGGAAAGAAGAAATCCCCTCATTAAAATCTGGAAATTACATCAGAACAGGGATCTGAAGAATGGATAGGGATTTACTGAGTAAAGAGGAGGAAAAGTGTTCCAAGCCAATAGGCACTTTTCAAAATGCTCCTTATTCTTCAGATCCTACCTCCACACTCATCTTCTCCAAGATTTCCCCACACTCTTTGCCCCACGGTTCACCCTCATTTCTTTGTTCTCTTGCAAACTCCTCTAGCACAGAGGAACTATCTCACCTCCTCGCTGCCCTGGGCAGGGCTGCAGGCTCACTGGTAGCTCAGTGAGAACCACCTGAGCAGTTGATTGACTAAAGTGCCATCTCTCCAGAAGGGTAGCTGTTTGGATTGCCATGGGCATCCTCCAGAGCAGGGTACACCCCTTAGTTAAAGTGCACATCTGGCAGTGTTGTAGTGATGGTTTTCCTCTCTGCTTCTCAAACATAGAAGTTGTGTCTTTCATCGAGTTTCTCCATCACCTGGCAGAGTTCAGCACTTAAGCATTTGATGAGTGCATGGGGACATCTTGGTAGCTCACCCATCTGACCCGTTGGTCGGATCTTGTCCCCAGCAGCACAGCACTGAAACATCCTGGAGAAACCGTCTGTCCCCTTGACTTTCTCATCTCCACGATTCTCTCTCACTGCACTGCATTTTCGTTAACTCATCTTCTCCCCTTCATTTTGATCCCCAGTCACAAAGAGCTCCCACCTAAGAAACCTTTTTCTCAAGCTCATACATTTGGAAACTCTGGAGCATTAGACTCTAGCTGTAGGGGATCTCCACCACAAACCCACAGATTCTAATTTGTTTCTCTTAACTCTTCCCCTGCTTCCAACATCTATTTCATTTACTCTGGCTTCTAAGTCAGACCAAGCTTGCTTGCTCATTTCCCCCAGCCCATCGTCACCCAATTATCCAGGCCACAGTGAGCTAAAAAGGAGTCTCTGTGGGCAGCCTGCCACTCCTTCTCAATTATATAACCACTCCTGGTTTACATCCAGGTCATCTCTAGCAGGAACTTTTCCAGTTAACCTGCCCCATCCATTTCTCATCCCTCCTGTATTTTCCTTCCATGCCCCACGTCTGAGCAAGTTGGGATCTGCATTCGACCTGCAACCCCATTAAGGACTCAGCTAAGTAGTCCCACAACAGAGTAAAGGTTATATTTTAGGGTGTTTTGTGTTAAACATGTATGGAACTTTTCCGAGAGTTATTTTTGGTTGTTGCTGTTGGGAGGCTCTCAAGCCTAGGAAGAACTCACGCTGGTACATCAAATAGCATATTGCACTTCAGAAATTGGCCTTAGCCATGGGAAATCAAGTAAGCCAGATGCCTAATTAGCCCATTATTTACCGTGTTGGAAAGAGCTGAATTCTGATGAAAGGGACTAGACTAATCACTGCTTCCAGCAAGAACTCAACTGTTTAACCTTTTATTAGAAAATTAGCCCTGTTCTCCTAAAGTACTAATGCCCATCTCCAAAGCCCTGTAATGGTCCCAAGTGTCAGCTGTGAGAAGTCTTATCAGCCTGAGCACGGCCTGACCTTCTGGCCAGTGAGCTGGATGCTCTCCCACTCAGCAAGCCATTCCAGGCTTCTGTTGCCTGCTTTCACTTCAAGGTTACAGAAAATCTTCCCTGTACGTTAATCTTTAAAAGAAAAAAAATCTTTTCATTTACTCATTCAGCAAACATTTCCTGAGTGCAGGCACTGTGCACTAGAGGGCAAAGACAAATGAAAAACAGCCCCTTCCTTCAAGGAGCTGATGATCTAGACTAGAGCAGTGGTTTTCACACTGTTTTCAGAAAAATTACAAGTGGTCTGAGGAGCCCCCTCATATGAGCCTCCTCTCCATTTTAACTAGAACAGTATGAACTTATGGTTAAGAGCTGAGGCTCAGGCCTGGGTTTAAATCTCAATTCAACACTCAATAGCTTTGCTCCCTCAAGCTTTATAAACTTCAGTTTCCTTATTTGTAGGAGTTTGTCATGAGAATTACATGAAGTGATGTATGCAACTTGCTTAAGGCACTGGGCCAAGCCTATGTATTCTCAAAACTGTTAACTGTTATTAGCATAAGAAGTATAGTTGAATAAAAGATTCCTTAGACATAAAAAGTTTGCAAACCCCTGATCTGGAGCTCCAGATAAGTAAACCAATGATTACAGCACAGAGTGGTGAGGGTTATGATAGACAAGGGCTCTGGGTACCATGTGGGTAAAGCAGGGTCATCTAAACCTAACTTGGGGTCAGGAAAGGCTTCCTGGGTCAGTGGCTTCTGTGATAAGTTTTGAAGCAGTAGGAGTTGTTTAGACAAAGCCTGGAAGAAGGATTACAGGCAGGGAAGACAGAGTGTGTGAGGACGTGAGTATTAAGCAGGTGAGAGTTTGCAGGGAACTACAAGTTTGGGAGACCGAGGGGTGCATGTGCAGAAAGGGCAGGAGACAAGCCTGGGTGGCAGGCAGAGGCCAGTCGTAAAGAGCCCTGTGGGCCACCCCGGGAAGCTTGGACTTGATCCAAGAAGCCACGGAGCTCTGTACTTCAGGGAGCAGAAAAACATAGCATTCAGAAAAGAAAGAAAAAAATGTTACAATGAGTTTCTGGGATTTAAAATATATTGTTGTGTTTATAGCTTTGAGCCAGCAATTGCACTACTAGAAAGCTAGACTAAAAAAAAAAAAAGTATGAAGTGTGAATAAAGATTTATGCAAAAACAGTCCACAGAATCATTATTTATAAATAGTGAAAAACTGAGAAAAACCTAAATGTCTAACAGTGGGAAACTGATTAAGTGAATCATGATACATTCATATAATGGATGTTTATGAAGAGTTTACATTATTGTAAAAATGCTTATGCTATAATTTTAAGTGGAAAAAAAGCAGAAGACGAAGTTGCATATGTATTATATGTTAAGACATACATAACAACTAGGTTGAAAACACACACAAAAAGAATGGATATAAACTAGATGTTAGCAGTGATATTTCTGGGTAGTGAGGTGTTCCCCCCCCTCCTGCTTTTTTATATTCCCCAACAATTTTCTACAAGTATATTAATTTTATAACTAGAAAAGAAATGGAAGGCGGAAGAAGGAAGGGACTACTCAGATATAAGGAGGGGCCTTATTGTATAAAACAGAACCAAACTCATCAGAGTTGGTTGCTTGATTCCAGGTCAATCATAAGAGTAAGAGCCTCATGAAACCAGCCCAGCCCACATTATGGAAGAAGGCTGGGATCAGTCCCCACCTATTCACTTACCTGTCTTACCAGTTGTCTTTTTATCTTTTCATCTATTCATCCATTTTATTTCCACTTGTCTCTGTTGAAAGCTCCTATTCCAGGCAGCTTCCTATATTCTCCTCACATTCTGGGAAGTCTTCCAATTCTTCATTTTCTTTGTAACTATAACAGGGAATTTTCCCATCCCTTTCCTAGAGCACACCTCAAATTTTGCCCCTGCTTCCTCCATTGGTCCTTGCCAGTCTGTTCAATCTTTGAACTTTCAGCACTGCCCCATCAGCCAGAAGGTCTGGAGGGAGACTCCATGGATTAAGGGCAAGGACTCTGGAGTCAAAAATTGCCTCAAGATTCCACGCCTGTAGCTCAGTGAGTAGGGTGCCGGCCACATACACCAAGGATGGCAGGTTTGAGCCCAGCCTGGGCCTGCTAAAGAACAATGACAACTGCCACCAAAACAATAGCTGTGCATTGTGGCGGGCGCCAGCTACTTGGGAAGCTGAGCCACGAGAATCACTTAAGCCCAAAAATTGGAGGTTGCTGTGAGTTGTGATGCCACGGTACTCTACCAAGGATGACAAAGTGAGACTCTGTCTCAAAAAAAAACAAATAAATAAATAAATAAAAATTGCCTCAAGCCTCCAATCCTGTCTTTCCCTGCCACCTCACCTCTCTGAGCCTCTGTGGCCTTACCTGTGAAATGGGGTAGTATTATCACCTCAGGGAGGTGTTAGGAGGATCAAAAAAGACACTGCATAAAAAGCATTTAGCACTTATATCGTGTGGATTTTGTAAGGCTGATAAATTGGAAGCACTTGATAAATGTGAGCATTTACTCTTACTATGAGCTCAAACCTAGTAATACAGAATAGCTACTGTTTCAATGTTAATTTCACAAAGGAGTCTTCAGAACAATAGTATGCTATCACCATCTTTAAACTGGAGCATTTTCAGAACAGCTATAGCTTGATTATTGAAATAGCAGTGCAAGTAGGTCTTAAAAGACAGAGAGGAGCAAGTCCCAGCCTTTAGCTCAGCTCTTTCCAGCACTCCCAACCCCCTCTCTGAAAGAGCCTTTCCTCAGCTATGTTAATACCTTTAATTGAGTTATGATCATCTCAATTCCAGGAGCCTCTCTCTCCGAGTTCGCTGCGTTGGTTTGTTTCAATCCATTCTGAGTGGATTTTACAGTTTAACCTTGCAGAGGGCAAGCGGATTTCCTTCATTTCTAGGGTTTGGGGATGCATGCACCTGTGTGTTGGGGCAACTCACTATAATCCCTAAGGGCCTATGACACAGCAAGGATGGTTCAGAAAATGAATGTCAGTGAAGGTGATCTTCCAGGACCCCCAGGGGTGACTTCAGACATAGGGAGAGACTTGGGGCGGGGCTTCGCTCCTGGAGGCTGGAGGCGGAGTTTGCTCGCTGATTGGCAGCTCAGGCCAACTACCAACGCTACCCCCAATGGCAAAGGCAACTCCCACGGCTGCCTGGAAGGCCTGTCAAGGCAATACTCCTGCCAAGGCAAAACTCCTGCCCAGGCTTAGCAGTCGGGAGAGTTGCCTTACTCTGGTTCCTGATCACAAGAGGACAGTTTCTTCCCACGGAGCTTTGCTCCATGCTACGATCTTGAAAAGTCCTCCAACTGCGAAGGCACGTTCTTTAACAGACATCTTTGCTATATGACTTGGCCTTTTGGCATGGATGGGGCAAATGAAAGCAGCTCTTCAAGACCCTGCAGGGGAAAAGGGGGAAGGTGCTGATATTTATGGAGCCAGACATCATCTCATCTAGTCCATATAAACAGCCTTTAGAAATGGGCATCATTATCCCCATTTCCCAAGAAGGAAACTCAGGCTCAACGTGCGTGCCTCGCTCCCGAAATATAATCTCTCCTCTACACGCATTTATCATTCCACACCACACTGATCTGTTTATGTGCTTGTTTTCTTTACTCAACTGTAAACTCCTTGAGGGATAAAACTCTTGTCTCCAATGCCTCTGCATTCCCTTGCACGCAGCACGGTGCCTAATATGTCAATAAAAAGTCAGTTGAATGAAGGAACAAACGAAAAGCAGTTAGAAGTTGCAAGGTCGCACAACTGGTAATAGCAGACCTTGAACTGGAAGCCAGATCTGCCTGATTCTAAGGCCCATTACCCCAGTGAGCACAATCCCCAAGGGGCAAAGAAACCACACAGCAGTCTCCTGTTTTATCTTTAAAAGACCAGGAAATGGCCAACCTAGGAAGGAAAGAATTCTATTGACTTAGCTCTTTCTTGAGTATGACGATATCTTTTAAGAGCAAAAATTCAGAAGTACCTCAATCATCTTTAGGTTAAATAGACATAATAGATATATACCAAGTTTATTCCATTACCTTGGACACCCCACCTCTCTTGCAACCACTCTAAAGAGCACTTCATTTTCTCTGAAAGTTGGTTAGGGTCTGTTCTTTTATGCTCAACCCTACTAATATGTTAAGCTGAGGGTGGAATATTCATGAATTTTTTTCTACAACTGTCAAGGCACTGTTGGGTGTGTTTTTACTATGCTAAGAAGGGCAGTCCATTTAGGACATTGACAACCACCCTCTTGTGTGACTTTGATCATATCCCTACTTTTCTGGTTTCTCTACCTCTTTATGGTTGGTCAGTCCTTGGAGATCCCCTTGGCATCTGTTCCTCCTTGAAAGTGACCGCCACCTGTCAATTTATTCCTCCCGTTGTAGACAAAGCATCTTCTAATGCCATCTGCCCTTCTCCTACCTAATAGTCATAGCCTGAGAATGTCCACACCCCTAATTTCTCCTAACTTGGCCACTTTTGATCTTTAATTAATAACTTAATTCTGCCCTTCTGGATCCCAGAGTTCACTTTGTTCTCTGTGGGGCTTCAGAGATGGATGATGTGAAGAGCGTACAGAACTAACCCTTCTTATAGAGGGAACAGAAAGGGAGAGCACTTCAGCCCAAAGACAGGAAACTGCTTGGCCAAGGTCACACAGTGAGACCATACTGTAGAGCTGGGACTCAAACTCAGGCCCCAACGATTTCTGTGAGACTTAGAGAACAATGCACTCTAGGCCCTGGGGATGAATTGTTAGCACATGGGTCTTGTTATAACTATGTTCACTAATTTGTCACAAAGCTGTATGGTTTTCAGAGCATATATTCACTTGACATTAACTCCAATGTTGTGAGTTAAGGATTATTGTTTGGTTTTATAGATAGGGAAACTAAGGCCTAAAGTTATTAAGTAATCTTCCCCAGAGACAGAGTCAGGATTCAATCTTAGTTCTTTTGCCCCCAGATGGCCAGAATTAAAGATCAGAGGAAGAGAGGAGTGGAGAAGTATGGTGGAAGGTTCCCTCCTAGACTACCAGGCCTTTCCCAAGTGTCTCCAAGGGAAGGACAGGTGGGGCAGAGCAAGGTGGGATGGAGGAAGAGGGTGCTCAGGGCCCAAGCCATGGTCAGGGCCAACTCAAGGCCAGAAGAGTAACAGTGGCAGACATAAGTCTGCAGTGTCCAACCCTGAAGAAGAAGGTGTCAGCCAGTGAGTTGGATGGGTAGAGCAGAGAACGGGTGGAGAGAACCCCGTGGGCGTGTGGTAGGAGAGGTGCAATTAAGAGAAGGGATATATATCAAGTGAACAAAGGCATGTAGGCAGAGGAGGAGCAGGAAGGAGGACGGTCTGGCTATTGTAAAGAGTTCCTTTGGGGAAGGAATGAATTTTAAAAAGAAACGTCTTCGGGTTCTAAAGGGCCTCAGAATGGCTGATTGCTGTGATATTTGCGTTTCATTATTTTGGCCAAAGGCAACAGTTGGAGATTTGTGGGTAGGGAAAAGGCAGAATGACATGCATTAGCTCTGAATATGCAATCAGCACCAGTGTTTAGGCCTCAAAATGGTGACCCCTTTAATCTGACAGTCCGCTTTGCTATAATTTGTTAAAAATGACAAAATGTCTCATTTTGCTGCAGTTCATTTTGACCTTCCTTAATATTAGAAAGTTAATTTCAGAAGGGAAATAAATGTATTAGTGTTGTCACAGTCATGAAAAGATGAATTCTGTTCTGTCAAGCTCTTTCTTTGAATGAATCCATCACGATGTAAAATGGTTGCTTTCCAACACTCAGCATCTTCTGAGCTCCCTCCCCGTGTCCCTCCCTTCCCCTTTTCCCTCCTTCTTCTTTTCCTTCTCTCTTCTCTTTCCCATCCCTTACTCCTTCCAGGTGCAGCCTCTTCTGCTATTGATGGGCCCTGGAAGTACAACAGTAAAGGACAGGTCCCTGCTCTAAGGCAAACTCGCTCTAGTGCAGAAGGCGAAAGGAGACCAGCCTCTGCAGGCGAGTCTAGCGACTCAGGGAAGAAAGAGCCACGTCCCAGAGGGAGCCCAGAGAGCGAGCTGTTCAGCCTGCAGAGGCAAAAGACTGCTTTGAATTTGGAAACTGCTCTACAGCAGGACTTGGGTTAAGACTCCAGATAAGGAGAAAAGGCACTAGGTATTTTAAAGCTTTGGGTCGTGCTCCCATCTCAGGCGGTTAGATAGCAGTGACTAGGTAGCAAGCATCCAGACCATGGTGAGGATTCCGCACATACTATTTCTTTTCTTTCTTTCTTTCTTTTGTTTTTTTTTTTTTTTTTTTTTTTTTTTTTTTCAGTTTTTGGCCAGGGCCAAATTTTAAACAGCCAAAACCAACAAATGGGGCTGGTGCCCAAAACCATTATCCACAGGC
>CAUYRH010131951.1:0-30508 GCA_963574655.1 Perodicticus potto
ACTGCAGGCACCCACCACAACACCCGGCCATTTTTTGGTTGCAGCCGTCATTGTTGTTTGGCGGGCCCGGGTTGGATTCGAACCCGCCAGCTCAGGTGTACGTGGCTGGCGCCTTAGCCCGTTGAGCCACAGGCACCGAGCTGGTACAGCCACTTTAATCTCTATGGGGCTCATGGAGCATCTGTGATGGCACAAGACTTTGTGCATCGGGGACCAGACTTCAATTTACATACAGGTGTCATGTCTGCCTGATCTGATCATTTACTAATTTAGAGCATGCCTTAACCCTTTCAAGCTTTGGTGTCACTGTGGGTCAGATGTGTATTGCTGGAGACAGTTTATGTACTATTGAATATAGTATATACGTTGCTTGGCAGAACCTCTAAAGGATAACAAGCACTCTGTTTACAGTTATTAGGATGCTGTGGTTGCTGTTGATAACAATAATGATGATGGTGATGATGATAATGGCAATGATAAACATAGTTATTTGCTTGACAACCAACAAGTACCCAACACTTAACATGTGCCAGGGACTGTTCTTGGTCTTTCTCTGCTTCATTTTATTTAATGTTCACTATAGGGTTAATGAGTAGGAACCATTATTATCCCTATGTGAAAAATGGAAACTTTGAAAAATTCATATAAATTTATGGAGTACAAGCACAATTTTGTTACAGACATTGATTATGTAGTGGTCAGGTCAAGGCTGACTTCACCTTGAATAACTTACATTGAGTTGTACCCATTGTGTAATTTCTTATCATCCATTCCCACCCAGTCCTTCATCTTCCAGGTCTCCAATGTATCATTCCACTCTAAGTCCATATGTACACATTTTTTAGCACCACTTATGAGTGAGAACATACAATATTTTACTTTCTTTGTCTAACTTGTTTCACTTAAGATAATGACCTGCAGTCCCATCTATGTTTCTGTAAAAGACATGATTTTACTCCTTTTTTAATGGCTGAATAGTATTCTCTACCACACTTTCTTTATGCAATCACTCATTGACTAACAATTAGGTTAGTTCCATATCTTTGCTGTTGTGAATAGACTTTATATAAACACACAAATTAAAGTATTTTTTGATATATTGATTAATTTTCCTCTAGGTAGATACCCAGAACTAGAATTGCTTAAACTAATAATAGTTCTTATTTTTCTCTTTGAGAGATCTTCATACTGTTTTCCAGAGGTTGTACTGAGTGATATACACATTCCCACCAATATTGTATGAGTTGCCTTTTCTTTGCATCTTCACCAATCTGTTATTTTATGATTTGTTTTAATAGTAGCCATTCTGACTACAGTTAGATGGCATCTCGTTATGATTTTAATTTGAATTTCTCTGATGGTTATTATGTGGAGCATTTTTTCATATGCTTGTTGACTGTGTGTCTTCTTTTGAACAATGTGTGCTAATGTCCCTTGAACACTTTTTAATGGGATTTTCTTTGTTATTGTTGAGTTGTTTGAGTTCCTTGTATATTTTGAATATTAGTCCCCTGTCAAATAAATAATTTACAAATATTTTCTTCAATTATGCGGGCTTTCTGTTCAATCTGTCAATAAATTCTTTTTCTGTGTAGAAGTGTCTTAATTTACTTAAGTCCCATTTGTCTATTTTTATTTTTGTTGCCTGTGCTTTTGAGGTCTTAGTCATAAATTCTTTGCCTAGATCAATATCTAGAGAAGTTTTCTCTTGGTTTTCTTTTATCATTTTTATAGTTTCAGGTCTTATGATTAAGGCTTTAACCCAAAAGATGAGAACCTTGATGTTCAAGCAAGGTCAATAAATTATCCTAGGTCACACAACCAATAAAAGGCTCTGTGATTGTCTGGGATAATACTGGGTCTGGGTGGAGAGTTGAGGAGGGTCTTTCATTTTACCACATGAACTAGAGAATATTACAAAATGACTTGGGTAGGGATAGAATCCAAGAAGGGTGTCCTGACTTTACTATCTATGAGGCAACTGTAATTCTTGGCCCATTGGGTACAAAGTCACAAGATGAGACATGTAGACTGGAAGAAATTATTTCAACCATTGTATACCCTAGCGACTAATGAATTATAAAGACTCAAAAAAGAGCCGAAGGACCCCAAATATTTTCTGGTATGGATAGACTAAATAGTTCCTGCAGAGGTTAACTATAGACAGAAATCTTTTGCTTCACATTCAGAGAAAAGGTTAAATGTCACTTCTTCAATGAAGGCCTCCTTAAGTCTTCCAGCAAAGGAGAGCACCTGTATTCTATAATTACTAAGAACTTCTCCATATATTTGAAGATGTCTTTGCACAAGGTATCAATGATGACACCACAGTGTCATTTTTTTTTTTTGATGTGTGTGTCTTTCCAAATTGAATTACCACTAGAATGATGAAGAATTTGCTACACCTGGGACTTTGACACCAAGATGTGTTCAGTGAACAGAGCCATGGAAAGTAAACACTCTATGAATCATAAATACATTGAATATGAATTTTAAATCTACGATGAGAAAAAGTCATGATATTAATATAAGCAAAGTTTAATTTTAGACTTTGAATTTTAGAAATAGTCATAGAATTAGAGTTATATTTCATTTAATTCAACATATATCTAACCCTTGCCAAGTCCTAGGGTGGTAGGAGAAAGTTGCCCTGAGGGAGTTTCCCTTCAGACATAAGACACCACTAGAGTCACTCTATGTTTTCTCCAAGCAGCCCAAATGAGAGTATGAGTCTTAGAAATAGAAATAGAAGACTCAGAACTTAATGTTTTGGTCACAGGACTAGAGGTTTAAAGGGTGAATGGGGTTTGAATGGGTCATCAGGTACTTTCAATAAATGTGATAACACATCAGAAAGAAGAAATGTGAACAAAGATCCAGAGGCATGATGGGGGATGGCAAACTGGGATCCATGAGTGCCAGAGCTCACTCTGGCCGTGGTGTTGGAGCACATGGATTCTGATCACAGATTTGCCCCTTGTTCATCACGGTTTAGGTGACCTTTCTGGGCTCAGGTTCTTTATTTTTAAAACAATAATGGTAAAGTGAATCAGTAAAGGGTATCTTCCCAGCGAAGAGAGTCAGATTATCTATGGCTTGCTTTCCTTTGATGGTTTGAACATGAAGTCTCCTCAGAACTGATTAATTTCAGAAATTAATTGGAAAGACTTCAGGAATTGTGGTGGGGTCTGCTTCTTAATATCGACTTCCTTCTTTACCTTGAGCCAGTTCTGCTCAGTTTGACCAACATTCATATGGAGCTCACTAGAAGCCATGCATTGGGTAACCTAGACACAATTGAGATTAAATGATTATTTATAATTATGCTGGAATAACAACAGCATTAATAAAATAAGGACTGTGTTGGGCAAACTGGAGTGTGGGACTCCCTTAGTCACATACCATATTAAGCATTGAGAAACATAGCTAAGTAAGAGACTCAATTTCTGCTCTCAAAGAGCTTACAGTATAACCGGAGATATAATCATTTCTATTTATTCATCTACTTATTCATTAAGTATTTACTTATCTTATCTATGCCTCAGTTTTTGCATCTCTAAGTTGGGACGAATACTGATATCACCTCTTAGGATTACTTTGGATACCTGCAGCATCTTTGTACAGGGGCTGATACCAAGCAAGCATGCAAAATATTTTGTTCACTGCCTAGAGCAGTGTTTGAAATAAATAAACTGTCCTTTAAGTATTTTTCATGGGAATGAGTAAATAAATGATTGATCACTGCTATTGTTATAATTGTTGTCTGTCATTAGCAGACAGGTAATACGTCAGGTACTACGCTAGGTCCTCAGGTGACTTTTATAAATTGGTTTCATAGGTATTATGATCTAGATAAGCATAGACACTCTACAAACCAGAAAAAGAACACAGAAAGACTGAGAGGAAGGTGAGTGTGCTCCAGGTAGAAGGAACAGCACAGACAAAGGCACAATGCTGCAGTACAGCAGAATGGGATCAATTCCAAATGTTGGTAGATTTTAAATGCACAGACTTGGGAAGAGGCTGCAGGTGCAAAGAGAAAGAGTGGCAGACACCATTTATTATAGTTCATGCTAAGGCTGAGCCCTAATGCTGAACAGGATGGGGATCTGTGGCAGGATTTGACCAGAATACCAACATGGCTGGACTTAGGTTTTAGACCATTGTTGAGGCTCTCCTACATCTTCTATGATTAACACCCTGGCTTGCATTTGCTGACAATATCACTCCTCCATTACATCTGCTCTGCTTGGTCTGTCCTTGAGGATACCTAGCCTTCCTTTAGCTAAGGATGGGTCTTGCCTAGAGGTAAGCCAATCCATATATGTATATGAATTTTGCATCTTATGTGAAATGATGCCACCATGAATAAAGAGTCTGGAGCTGGTTCATCCTGGCAGGACACATGGAGTCAGTTTGTGAGTTTCTGCTGCCCAGATCCCCAGGAGAGCTAATGGATTTCCATCAAAGCTCCAATGTCCCAGGAGCACTCGCACAGATCTGCTGGGATTGCTATAATGTTCCTGAGTTCTGCTGTCAGCTTCAGTCCCCCTTTTGCATTCCAACCTTGTACAGTCCTTTCCATTGGGAGCACATAGCTGGAGTCAGGTGACAAGAGACTAAGAAGTGGTTCACAGGTCCTGTAATAAGGAGAGTATAGAAGGACAAATGCAGGCTGAGTGTCACACATAAATGTGTAGCACACAGACTGCTCTCTTTCCCAGAGGCTCTCCAGCACAGGTTTTATACCAGAAGAACTAGAGTATTAGTCATATACAAATGAGAGAAAAGTGAATGAAGAGAAGAACTAGATGATTAACACTAGCCAGAAAATTGACACTGGAATGCAAGTTCTCTGAGTGTAATGATTCTTTCTATGTCTGTCATCCCTCTAACCTAACTCCCAATGTCCTGAAATAAGGACTCAATCAATATTTGTTGACTAGCTGACTGATTAATGGGGACCTTTTGTTAAATGATGGCTCAACCTGGGAGTAAAAAAAAAAAAAAATCTTTCCATAGATAGTTCTCATATGTGGTTCAAAGACCTCTGAAACCCGCATATGTCCTTTAGTGGAAGGTCACAGTGCTCTGCAAGAGGCCTCAGGTCCCATGAAATACATGCTGGGTGAACCTCATGAACATTAACTAGGACAAGATGAACTATTAAACAAGGAGACCCCAAAATATATAAAGTCTGGAATATAATAACACCCAAGGTAGGTGTGTCTGGTCAGCAGGCAGCTTTCCTCCATGTAACCACTCAGGAATCACAGAATCTTCCACTGGTGGCTCTGCCAGGCATGATATCCTGTTTTTATGACCTGCATACCACTGCCAAGGGCAATAAGAGGATGAAGTAGGTCTTGCTTCTTAAAAGACTAAGCAGACATGGTGTCACGTCAGCTCATTCCATCTGCAAGAACTAGTCCTCTGCCCACTACAAGGAGGACACTTGAAAAAGTGGAAGAGCTGTCTGTAGAGGCAGAAAATAACACCGACTTTTGAGGAAGAGCTGTCTCTCTGTTCCATGGTGTGTGTCTGTGTGTGTATGTGTGGGGTGGGTTTTTATTTTTTTCAACATATATTTGGTTCAATATTGATTGTAAAAATAACAAACAGTTAAAACAATCACTTCAATAATAATGATTTAATTTGCTAAAGTTTCACAATATCTCGTTGTTGTTTGAGGTTTTTTTCTATTGGTATGTATATTTCTGATAGGGGAAGGAAAATATTATTTGAGTATTTTATTAATCATTTTGTATATAATAACAATAATCACTACACAAAACAGCCAGATTTCTGATGTACTTAGAAATTGACCCATTCTGACATTACATAATCATGAGAACAAGTTTACAACACATTTACAAAGCTGTGCAGTGACATAGAACATTTGACATTCTATCAAGGCAAAGAAAAGTCAAATATTAAAGTGTACACATTAAAGGAAAATATTTTTGAGGATTTCCCATGTTTCCAAATTTTGCTTGGCAAGTCCCACACACCATTTCATCGGCTCTTCATGATAATTTCATGAGGCAGGTTTTATCATTCACGTCTTAACAGATCAGGGCCTGGAGGCTCATTGAAGTTAACTTTCCCAGGGTCTCAGAGCTGTGACATGGCAAAGACATGATCCAAAACCAAAGTTGCCCCCCATCTGTTTGACCACTTGTTTCCCAGTGGGAGCAGAAATGGCCTTCACCATCAGAAGGCCATGAGGAAGTCCAAAGAACAGAGGTACATACGGATGCTACATATAGATTGCTCTGGTTTCCACATGAAATGTTTGGGAAGGCCTTTATTCTTCCAAAGAAATGTATTCATTTACAATTTCCTGAACATGATATTTCTAGTTCACCCTTGATTTTGTCTACCTTTGCTAGTGGTAAGGACAAGAGAAGTATTCTTCTAGTAAGAGGGGGAAAAAACAAACAAACAAACAAACAAAACAGGGCAAATGCAATGATAGCCCAAAGCCTGCACCCAACCTTAATGGAGAGAGGTGACAGGGTGATTAGGGTGGTGTCCAGTGGGGAACATCTGTGAGCTGTGAAGGACTCAACTACTCCAGCCCCAGCCACTGTGGTCACAAGCTGAAACAAAGTCCATTGTTCACTTATCTTTCAGATTTTCAAGACAAGCTGAAAATATAGATGTAAAATTCTCATTTTAAATATTGGATCAAATAAAAAAAAAATAAGGTCAACCAAGTCACAGAATTCAGCACCTGGGACAGCAGGGTTGTGACCTCTGCTTTAGTTGATATTATGGTGGCAGGTCCACACAGCGAATTTCCTCACTCTGTCCTCTGCTTTCCGTGTGACAGAAGGAGTTGCAGATTTGCCCAAGACACAGATTTCTCAAGCTCCTGTTTGGCATATCACAGGCAAATGAGGGGCATGTTTAACTGCCCACAGTCAGCCAAACCAAAGGACAAAGGCAGCAAGACTATCTCAGGACCCTGAGAAAATGCACAGCTCTCCCAGGCGGAAGACGCGAGCTTTCCTGTTGCAGTGTAATTAGGAACAGCAAAGAAACTCAGACATGTGCCCCTTCTGTGTTGGCAACGGATATGACAGAACTATATGAGGTGCAAAATGCAGGCTTTGTGTGCCCGTGTGTGTGTATGTGCATATACACTCTGTGCTATATGCTGCAGCCCAAGTTTCAGAGTGATTTTTAAATTGAAGTTGATGAGATGGGATATTGTGCCTTTTTGAAAATGTAACCAACAACAAACTTTGCTCGGTGTAATTTTAGCAAGGATGCAAGTTTGCCAAGGTGCAGTATGTTATTGTCAAGCTACTGTTTTGACAAAGTGGTATGTATGTGTGGTTGTGTCTGTGAGTATGAACGAGGCAAGCAAAAAGAAAATAGAGATATATACTATTTAAGGAAGTGAATTCAATAAAAGAAGGACAAGAAATGTAGATTAAATAGTCATTTGAAGTTCACTGTTTCTACAGGTCTTTTTGGAAGCTGTTTGTCAGTAACCACACACTCAAATATCCAATTAATTCCTGAAAACATTCTTCCATCCAATATTTCTAGTCTTCCCAATGACAGGTGCTGTGGCAACCCTGGCCATGCCAAGATGCATAGGACATATTTCCTGTCCTCTGTGGCTCCAAGGGCCCCTCCAGAAATCTTGCACACCACCAGGGAACTGCCCTCAATTCCACAAGTTACCAGAGGAGCCAATATTTTATTATTATAATTCATGAAAAGCTCCTTCAGTAGTGGCTCACTTGTAGCAGTATCCTCAATAAATTAACAGGCACAGGGCAAGGGGTTTTACATTGGTGTTTCTCATTCTCATAACAATCTCAGGTTAGATCATATTATAAAGGAGGGCAAGCTTAGAGAGAGGCACCATTGCAGAATGATTAAAAGATCAAGGCCCGGCTCAGCCTCTTCCTAGCTCAGTGACCTTAGTCAATTTACTTAATCTTATCATTCTCTAGTGTGCTTGTCTATGATTTAGAGATTATGATATAATAATCATAATATTGTATCAGTTAGTTTTGGTGCATAAGCAACCACAACAAAACTCAGTAGCTTAGACCACATTATTTATTATTGTGTGTTCTTCTGTGGCTCAGTCAGGATACCAACTCGGCTCATTCTCACTCTCCATCTACGGGTTGGGTGAATGGCTGTTCTCCAAGTGATCTCCATTCTCCTTGGACAGGTGTGCTCATCTCATGGCAATGGCAAAGGTCCAGAAAATCACAAGTATTTGTGAAGTCTTTGGTCACATCACCATGGTGACAGCCCATTTGCCACACCAAGTCACATGACCAAGTGTGGGGTCAGTCATTCAGTGGAGAAGTAGACTCTGCCTCCTAGACATTGAGTGTGTCAGGACTATATATATATATTTTCTGAGCAATAATCGAATCTGCTAAACTATCTACCCTCTGGAGTTGTTTGCAGAACTACTTCAAAAGACAGGGTAACATGTCTTCTTCCTAATAGTTAGGAAGAAGCGAAGAAACAATGATGCTAGGTGAACTTTTCTGTTTGTTTTTTTTTTTGAAAATACCTTTCCTTTACTTTTTCCATAAAGTTGGACACTGAAAATAGGTGAATTTTTATTACCAAGAATTTTCTTTATTTGATAAGTGATTCCATTGAGGCCAAGAGAGGTTAGGTAACTTGTTCAAGATCACGCAGTGGTAAGAGAAGAGCCATAAATTGAACCTGTATTGTCCAGATCCTCTTCTTTTTGGTGGAAAACTATGGGTTTGTCTAAAACTGTGTGATAGATTCTGAGGTTCCAGTGGAGGTAAGGTGTGTACACTAAATATACAAGTTGGCAGATTTAGGAAGGCATTTCCTACTTTGAGAGTTTAGTAGTAAACATGAGTAAGCAGAGGCTGGGGCAAGAGCAAAATAAAAAAATTACAACAAAAACTACCATAAATTGAGGCCCTTGTGTACCAGGTCAAGGATTAGGAGACCAGGGCTCTGACCTGCCAACCTGGTGCTGCAGAGTGTGTGCTGGTTACTGGGGCCTTCCCTTCCTTCCCATCAGTGGGAAGGAAGAGATTTCCTCATTTGCTAACATTTATTTTCTCCCTCTGATCTTTTTTCTTTCTCCCCTGAGGATCTTGAATTTATAAGTATTAAATATTTTAGATCTCTCTGAAAGCACTACATTAAATGTAGAAAAGTGTGATGGGTTCCCTAGGCACTTGGTACTACTTTTTATCATGATCTTTATATACTGGTTTAAAGGACTTTCTTAGGTGTTGTAGTCCACCTGCTACCTGCTCCTCACTCGGTCTCTATGTGGTGAATCCATTCTAGCCTTGTACCCAGCATAGTGACTTAACCTGGCCAGACACTATATTTGGAAAATACTGGATGAATAAGTGATTGAATGAATTCTGGGTGAATGAACCATGATGAATGAATGAGTTGATCAATTATACATCAATGGATGTGTGGGTGAACGCACAGCAGGTCAGTGAGTGTGTACATAGGAGGACTGGAAGGTGAGACGATGCCTGAAAGAGCAGGCGATAAAGTGATTTGTTAAATTCTTCACTCTCCTAAGTCCCACTTACAACTGACCTTTCCCAACCACCACATCTTGGTAAAACAGATTTGGTTAATCACATTCACTTCACCAAATTTAGTTTAGAATGTGCAGGAGGGAGAGGTTTTGCATTTGTAATAGCAGGAGGTATTTTGGTAATACAGCTTTGAAGGAGTTTGTGAAATCTGTGACAAAGGACTCCAGGCCTCTGATGGAGTTCTGTGTAAATAGCCAACGTAGTAGAGCAGAAATTCAGGTGTGATCTCTCACCTCATTCAGTTATCATCTCTTAATGATCTGTCCAGGTAAGCCAATGGAACCTGTGGTCTGGGCATTTAGAGGTATTCTTGAGGGAAATGCTACTGAAGGGAAGGGGAATTTGTGTCAAGTGATTCTAATAGGACCTTTCTGACTGGTCTGCATTTTGGTTAACAGTTATCTCCTATGACAGGACATGGCATGGCATTACTGCACAGAGACCCCTGTGAAAGGGTGGCTCTCGACTGGAAAAGATTTCACAGACCACCAAGGCTTGTACGAAAGGTCTTTATTGGTGAGGGATGCTGAAGAGCAGCACCAAGGAGGAGAGAAGAGAGAAGGAGAGAGGGAGGGAGAGGGAGAGGGGGAGGGGGAGGGGAAGAGAGAGAGAAGAAGAAGAAGAAGGAGGAGGAAGAGGAGGAGGAGGAGAAAAAAGAAGAGAGAGAGAAGGGGGGAGGGAGAGAAAGAAAGAAAGAGGGGGAGGGAGAGAGAGAGCCAAAAGAAAAGTGCACCCTTATATAGGTTCGGTTAGGGGAAGTCTTAGAATGGTGACGGGATGGCAGAATAACCAATAAGAAGTTATTGCTCTGGCTGGAAGAGTCATTAGGGGCAGACCATAAGTTTGAAATTTTCAGTGGGTAATTGGGACAGGGAGATGAGGTAAGTTTTACGACTGGGAGATGTTTAGTAGGCAACTTCCTGTTATTCAGAGGGCAACTCCCTGTGCTTAGGAAGGAGCTGTAACTTTAAGAGTGAGACAGCTAGTCTTGTTCTGTTGAAAGCAGAAAGGGGTTTTTCTGGGGCAATTACCTAACATTCTGGATGACACATCACTGGGGTGCACCCAAAGTGACCTTTTCCACTCTCTGAGATTGGCCACCATCTAAAGGACCTCTCTCTCTTCTGCCTTCCAGTAGAGCCCTTGATCACAGCTCTCTCTTGATTCCACACATAGGCGACTTTGAACACTCACTGACTTGAGTGTAGGCTGACCTGAAAACACTAGTTTAGCTGACTATGGAGGTAATGGTGAAAAGATTTCCAACTACTGGAATAGCTTTGTCAAGAAAAAATGATGGAGGACCAGAGGAAGGAGTGACAACTTGAATAGACTTTGGGATGACCAGGAGGAACATATCAGAGGAGATGGCATCAGAGCTGGGCTGGGATAAGTGAGGAGAACTTCCAAATGCAGAGATGGAGAGATGTCAAAAAAGGAGAAACTCATGAACAAACTGAAAAGAACAAGATGGTTTGGGGTACAAGGTCTTGAAGGCTGATGTAGTTGCTGCCATTCACTCCCTGGACATGGGTGAATAGTTCAGAACCACTTAGGAATGCATTAACTTGAATTTTGTTCCCATGCAGCCTTCCAGATGCTCAAGTGGCTTTGGTGAACCCAAACAGGCTACATGAAATAGCAAAGGATGGATTTCCATGAAGGTCTCTCCCACAGTCTTCCTAATGGCTACCAACATCTCATTATCAGTCAATTCCTTGTTTCTAGGTATTACAACATTATATAGGAATATCTCCATCATGCCCTGGTTCTTGCCTCCATCTCTATAGATGAGTGTGGTCTTCTTTTGGGGATGAAGGATTCACTGTGCATATTTAATTTCTCCAGGACCTTTCAGCCTGCTGCCTGGCTCAATGTACTTTTGAATGCCTCTGACTGCCAGGACAAAGGATAAG
Organism: Perodicticus potto; assembly: GCA_963574655.1. NCBI lineage: Eukaryota > Metazoa > Chordata > Mammalia > Primates > Lorisidae > Perodicticus > Perodicticus potto. The sequence goes on from CAUYRH010131951.1 coordinate 11,507, forward strand.
CACTTTAGTCATAAGAAATTCTGAAGACATACATACATCTGCATAAAGTTTGTCTAACACACAGAGGTTAAAGAAATATTCTCCAAGTCCCAAATCTCATAGATGCACACTGATTGTTGGCCTTGGAGAGCCACGTGAGATATGACTAGCAAGGTAAATAAGGAACAATTGCTGAGGATTGAAATATAAACTTGTTTGTGATTTGGACCCAGTAACTTGAATTTTCTTAGAACGATAGAATCTAAGCATTTCACATGGCATCATGTTGTTCTCAAAGTCTGACTCAGTTCTGACTTTGAGATTCATCTCCCATCTCTCCCTGTTATTTTATTCTCATCAATCCACATGGAGATATTCATTACTCCTGGAGCATGCTGCTAACTCACATGACTATAAACCTTTGTGATGCTGTTCCTGTAGCCTGTCCATGCCTTTCTTCACCAACCTGAACTGGCAAAACCAGTAGACCAGGTTCCCAACAACCATCTCGATAAATTAATCTCCCAGCTTCAAAAAGCTCCTGTATACTACTTTCTCTTTTATGTGTGGGTCACAGCAACTATCCAAGGGTACTTTATTTTGTGTGACATGTGTCTGCCTTACCCACTAGTTCATGAGCAACTTCAGCACCTAGAACTCACTGCCATGTTTGCAGTGACAGGTGCTCATCCTCAGTACATGTTTACAGGAGGAAGAAGGTGTTGAGTTCACGAATCAATGAATTCATAGGTGAGACAGTCAATTAATGAGTGAGATGACTTGATGGATAAATAAACAGTGAGCAAATGGGTGGATTAAAAACAACTTGTTCTGTTAATTGCTATGCTCATCTTCTCACGTATTGATCCACTCATTTGTTTACCGTTTATTTATCCTTTGAGTCATCTCATTTATTAATTGACTGTCTCACCTTTTGCAGCAATTCAGAAGGAGCTGGAGGAACTTCATTATCCTAAGTGAACTATCTCAAGAATGGAAAAACAAACACCACATGTACTCTCTGGTAAATTGGAACTAACCAATGGGCACAGAGGTACACTGAGGAACATAAAAGTCAAAGGAAATAAAGAGTGGGGAGCAAGGCAGAGGCGGGAGAAGCAAAAGCCTCCTAACAGGTACCATGAACAATATTTGGTCGATGGGGACATTTATAGCCCTGACTCTTGCCATGTATCAAAAAAATCTGTACCCCCTTAATTTTTTTAAATGAGAAGGGATGAAGAACAAACAAATAAGTGAATCAGTTACTGGGAGAGAGAGCATGAACACATTTAGAAGGATTGAAGAGCCTCCTGGATACTTCAAAGAGGTTACAAATTTCTTTTACATTGAATGAAATATGGGACCAAATCAAACTACCCTAGTCCAACTATCCCAATCATTTTCTTCCTCCTTCATCAAATGACTGAGCCAAATACAGCATATAAAAAATAGAAAACCTGTTAACTAAGGTGATTAACTCAGAGTAATAAACATGGGTTACAGGTAAAATGTGTTCAATGCCATCATTCAATAGTGAAATAGAGAAATTGTTTCTATTGGATGAAGGGATGGATGGTATTAATTTTTCATTTCCCTTTTTGTCTTAACATAGGAGCTCACTGAAAGAAGCTGATCCCAAATCATTGGTTTTTCTTTGAAAGAGAAAGACAATTTTGGGAAATGGTTTCCAGATTGGAAGTTGGGAAGTGTGAGAGACATCTTAAAGATTTTTGTGATGGTGCTAAGGAATGCACTTCTGGATTTGCAAGGGGTTTTGTAGAGTATGAAAAGGGAAAAATTCTAAAATGAGTTTTGAATTCTCTTGTCCATGGCCCCCTCCTTGCCTCTGGCCTCTGTGGAAGAAACCAGTACTTGCCTAGCTTTGGGAAAGTGGAATAATGACCAAGTGTCAAGATTTGCAAAACGTGTATAGATTCAGAAATTTTTTTTTAAAACCTAAATATCTGTGTATTTAGAAGAGAGTGTTAGGGTAAGCAAAAATCTTAAAAATCTCTGAGAAGGGAGGTTAGGTTTGCCGTCTCTCCCTCCATGTACACTGTAGTGTGGCCTTAGAGTCAAAATGGAGAGAATATCTGAAACCGTAGAGAAGAATTTTTCTTTTTTCCAAATATGCACTATAGGTCTACCTCTTCATCATTTTTAGGGAGTTCACTTGAATTTTCCTCACTTGGCTTATAAAGCCCAAATGATGAGATGGCCTTGAAGTATTTTCCCAACTTGTGAATAGAGTTAGAATGTGAAGATGCCCTGTAAGGCCAATTGACCTAACTCAGGCTATGGAGTAATTTAGAGAGGCTGCGGTTGGCATTCATGTGTGTCCTACTCCATCTGGAAAGGCAGGGAAAGATGACAGCATCTTTCTCTTAGATACCTGCATACTTTCATAGCTTAGCAGGATGGGAGGGCACAAGGGTTCCAGTAGTCAGTTCTTTCATTTTATTCACCATCCAGTTTAGATCTGGAGATACATAGTGATTATTCCCTAGAGCACAACTTATTCAATAAATGATACAATTATTACTTGTTGAAATCATGTTGGTGAAATATCCCCATTTCTAAACAAAGAAAGCAGAGCTTAAAAGTATCTTTGCTTTGCTTTTTTTTTTTTTTTTTGGAGATAGAGTTTTACTCTGTTGCCCTGGGTAGAGTGCTGTGACGTCACAGCTCACAGCAGCCTCAAACTCTTGGCGTTAAGTGATTCTATTGCCTCAGCCTCCCAAGTAGCTGGGACTACAGGTGCCTGCCACAACACCTGGCTATCTTTTTGTTGCAGTTGTCATTGCTGTGTAGCTGGCCTGGGCTGGGTTCGAACCCACCACTATGTGGCCGGTGCCCTACCCACCAAGCAACAGGCCCCACCCAGTATCTTTGCATTTTTGAGACCAATACAATAAAGACTAAAATGTGCTCAAAAGTTAATTCTTTCATGTGCCAATTCATGCATTCATTCAATGTCTATTTAATGAGGACCCACTGTCTGCTAGACCACATAGGAAGCACTGAAGGCCTGAACAGTGGCTAATAAGATGGACATAGTCTCTACCTTCATGAGATTGTCCTTCCAAAGGTAACTTATCAGGTAAGATGTGGTCAGAAAAGTGAATCAACTTGCCAAAGATTTTATTGCCCCCTAAGTGTAAAGGGGGAAGGACTAGATCACTGGGGGCAAGAGTGAATGGAGTGACCTTTTTGACACCACAGAATTCATGTTTTGTTTAATTTTCTTTTGCTTTGGGATGATGTTGCTGGGAAGCTGTTGGAAGGTTTGAGCAAGTGTAAGATGTCAGTCACCATGTTGCAACAGGCACATCATAAGTTATAAATGGATTGTTAAATATTTGGAATTTTCCATGTGGCCACCCTTTCCCCTTAAAGTCACCTGCCGTACCATTGGCATTTTCTTAACAGAGGGGAAGTGAAGATCTAAATTGCTTTATATTACTTGGAATTGCCAGGGGGTGATGTCTTTAATTATTAAGTCAGGCTGACTCTATAGATAGTTTAGAAGGATGACCCTAACTTCAGGGTGACAGTGGGGACACATGGGAGGAATGGGGCCAGAATGATGTCAGTGATCACAGCTGGCAATGATGAGGGTATGAGCAAAAACCATTGCAGAGAGGAAGAAGGAAGAATCCAACCGGAGATACCATCAACACTGAACACTCCTCTTACTCAGGCTCGTATACAAAGGAGGATAACATTAGCACCCATAGGACATGTGAGCTCTCCTCACAATGTTAATAATGACATTTGTGACTTTTTTCATTATTTGATTGTCACAAGTCAGCATATATTATTTCTCTACAGCTCCTCAAGGAAGAGTGAGGTCGTTCCTAATTCATGTATCTCTGATTATCTCATATTCACTTGGAACCTCTTGATTACTTGGAATAGTGAGATAGAAATATATAAAATTGGTGCTGAATCTGAAGAACTCTTGGAGAGGTGATTTATTAGGAATATAGACTATATTTCAACCTCAGGGGTACATCATTCGTAGAGAGATACCCTCAACTAACTTTTTATAATTGTTTTGATGATTCCCACCTCCACACATGGATTCCCACATAATAGTGATTATACCTTTGGTAAAATAATTAGTCTGAACTTACTAGGAATTGTAGATGTTTTGGAATTGTAGAGAACTGGTTTGGGGCTTCAGCTTTGCCTCTTTCTGAGTGGGGGACTGTCAGCTAGCTGCCTCAGCTCCTGTAATTTTAGTCCCCTCATCTATAAAACAGGAGTAATAAGAGCAGCTGCCTTCTTGGGCTCTTGTGAGCAAAACAGGAGGAAATGGATATAATGCTTAACTCGAGAAACGGGAAGTGATGAATCAAAGCTTAGTTGTAGAAGTGATTAGAAAAAGTATCTTTTGTGCATAAGTTTCTTGGAACTAAATAAAAATGACAATTACAATACCCATTGTGGGATTTGAGGACCCCATTGTAAAGGTATTTTTCCTTTACTTCAAGTATTCCATATGCTACCAGTTGAGATCCCTGGCCTTAATATTTCTTGTTAACATTAACTACAAGCCATAAATGTAAAATAATCAAGACAGATCTACCTATACCCTGAAGATAGACTGGATCACAGAACTACCTCTGGGGCCATCTTTGGTTTCTAATGCAAAACTCAATTTTTCTTTGGATTTTAAAATGTCTTCAATCATTAGTCAATGTTACATGTGTATTAAAGATTGGTTTTCATCTCATCTGTACATACACCTTCCAGGTCTATTCTTTACATGTACATTTATAGGAATACAAATGAAATTGGGTCCATAAATTTCCTGCATCACAATAAAATCACATTCTTATGTGTTTCTATCATCCAGACAGATTTGTTTGGGCTTAAAAGATAGAGATGGCCCCAAATCCTTCATTTTTCAGCATCTTCACCTTGAACTTCATTAAGAAAAACAGGTTTTTAATTTAAAAATGGCCAAAACTTCCCACTTGTATGTAAGCCTGAAGGAACTCAACTTAAAAAACAGTATTTAACAATACACATAGTTGAAGGGGAAAATCCAGTTGAAGAAATTCATGGTTAAGCCTGCAGCATTTGTTAACATTTATATTCTTAGATTGCATTGCACATTTTTTCTTCCCCTAAGTCACATGGCTGTGGGTAATCACCATTAATCTTCCATGTCCATGGCTTTTTTTTCCTTCTGAAATAGCATTCCACAGGGATAAATATAACATCCATTTTGCTTTTCATTAATTTTTATTCTCTTATTAGCAGGGAAAGGTGACATGGAACATGTTCGATGGGCCAAGCACTGTGCTAAGCAATTTACATGAATTACTACGATTCATTCCATCATCTGGCAACATCCCTATGATGTAGAGATGATTACTGCCTACCTGAGAGAAGGAACTAAAGTTCAGAAATGTGAAATGTATCCAGAGGTACTCAGTTTGGAAGCGGGAGTATGTATCTCCCAAGGTCATAAGGGGGTAATTGAAAATATTTTAAAATCTAGTAAAAAATTGAGTTTCACATTAGAGTCGCATTTGGGCAATGATTGAGTTCCAGAAACAAACAAACAAGGACAACAATTGGTCTTGAGAGACCAACAGCTGACAGGGGCTTATATAAGGCAGTGTGGTAAATGTGAAAAGGGGGCCCACAGCACGCAGACTGTAAGGTAGACCCCACGATTCCTGTTTCCTGTATGCACATTCCTGAGTGATTTTCTCCTCTTGAGTATGGATGGGAAGGGATACACCTTCAAAGAAAGTCACTGGGTTAGAAGAAAGTCATAGAATTTGACTTATTTCTAAGTAAGAATAAACAAGAAAGTTGACAAGACATCACTTCTGTACAGGGGTGTCCAACCTTTTTTGTTTTTTTCCCTCTGCTGCATATTGGAAGAAAAAGAGTTGTCTTGGGACAAACAGTACTAACAAAAACTGATTAACTAAAAAAAAGTTCTGTGCCATATATTTTGTGACATCTGACACTATAGAAATGTAAGAAAAGTTCTCACAAAACCAGCACGCAGCCTGCAGGCTGCTGGTTGGACATCCTTGCATTTGAGAATCATAATACACAAGTTATCTGGTTTGCTGAGATACTCTCTTCCTTAATGGCTTTGCAGAGGCTTAAAGCTTACAAAGTTGACCACATGGCAGGAACAGAGGGTGCCCTCCAACAGACATACAAAAAGAAATGGAGGCTCACAGTTTCCAGGGAACTGACTGTTCTCAACCACCATATGGGCATGGAGGGAGACCTTTCCCCAGTCAAGCCTCAGATGAGACCACAGCCCGGCTGACACCTTGGGAGACCCTGAAGTAGAGGACCCAGCCAAGCTGTGCTCAAGCCGCTGACCCACAGAAACTGTGAGATAAAACATATGTATTGCTTTAGGCAATACACACTAAATACACTAAATAAATACACTAAATGCCTGGCAATTTGTGGTGCAGCAATAGATAATTAATACAGGATCTTTCTTTCATAAGCACATCATTGAATGTATAATTCCTTGGAGATCACTATTGTCTTATGAACAGAGCTATACCCATGCAGTGAAATGGCTCTCATCAAAGTCACCAAGGTCCACTGGACACATTTCAGTGGCCACCTTAAATGGACTCTGGGGGCACTTCATACTATTGGACATCCTTTTTTTGAATTCCTTCTCCCTTCTCTTCCATGACACTCCTCACTGGTTTCTTTTTACATCTTTGACTAGTCCTTATTATTTTGGGGGCTTGCTTCCCCTGCCAGCCTCTGGCCAGTCTCTGCAGATGCACTGCTAGCCCAGCTTCTCTTCTTACAGGATATGGTGAAGGCATTCTGCACTACACGAATGCAGATCAATCCTACACCCATGCCTATGCATTTCCCTGAGCTCTTGACTCAAAGGACCTACTAGGTTTCTTTGTTGTGGATGCTCTTTGGACAGCTCAAATGTAACCTTGATCCTCAATCCTCTACCTGCTTCCCCACTGTCTCCCACACATCTGAGAAGCCACATAAGTCAAAACAAGACCATTGACCTCTAAAAATAGACCTGCCATTTGATCCTTCAATTCCTCTGGTAGGCATATATCCAGAAGACCAAAAATCACTTTATAAAAAAACCAATTTATAGCTTTCATATGAAGGCTATAACCCAACTATAGTCCAAGCAAAAGAGGAAAGAGGAGAAGAAGGGGGGGAGGAGGAAGGATGCGTGGAGGAAGGGTAATTGGTTGTGACCACACCTACAGTGCATTTTACAAGGGTACATGTTAAATTTACTAAGTGTAGAATATAAATGTCTTAACACAATAACTAAGAAAATGCGGTGAAGGCTATGTTAACCAGTTTGATGAAAATATTTCAAATGGTGTATAAAACCAGAACATTGTACCCCATGATTGCATTAATGTACACAGCTATGATTTAATAAAAAAAAAAAAAAAAGACCATTAACCTTGGCCTGCCATCTCCTTGAAACACTCACTCTCTAAATCCTATTAGTTTCATCTCTGAAACAATTCTCAAATAAACTATTAAAACATTTTTTTCTATATAATAGCTTAATCTTATACTTCTTAATTCATGTGCTCCATACACTGCTGCCAACATGACAAAATAACAGGAAAATAGAAAAAGTCACCATGAAACACCGTATTCTTCTCTGCCTCCTTCCTGTTTGGACCATTGACCATAAAGCTGACAACTTGCAACAACAGCCACTCACTTGTTGGGCTCATTCCAACATCCCTTCTTTCTCATTTTAAGTTTGCTTTTGGATCTAACTGATCCCATTCATGATTCTGTATATATATTTTTCTTACAACAGGTGGCCACATACTGCTTACAATCTTTCTTTGATTCTGGGGGACCTCTGAGAAAAAGACCAAGCCCCTTACAGTGTTTCTCAACCTTCCTAATGCCTGGCCCTTTGATACAGTTTCTGTGGGTCACGACCCACAGGTTGAGAACCACTGCCTTAATATGACCTGGTCCTTGCTTGGGTCTTCCATTTCATTTTCATTCTCTGCTTCACATCTTGTCCTCAGTAAGGTTGCACTTGTCACATATCATGCTATTTCAAGCCTCTGTGTCTTTGCTTATGTTGTTCCTTTTGTCTGTAACACTGTCCCATCCCTTCTTGCCTTCTACCAATGTGTATGCCGCTGTAGTTTCCATTAGGTAATTTCTTCTCTTTGTACAAGACTCAGCTCAGATGTCAACTGCCCAAGGAGCCTTCTTGAATCCCTTTCTCCACTCCTGCAGTGCTTGTGTCTCTTCTCTGTGTTCTCACAACACTTAAGAGTTTTCCTTCATTTTGATATTGACTAAGCATCTTGAGTGCCTGACATAAGGAAGGGCACATGTGCAACAAAAGCTTGCTGAGCCATTGCTGAATTACAGTTCTGAAACTCAGACAAGTTACTTTACCTTTTCAAGTCTTAGCATTTGTCTTTGTAAATAGGATTGTTAAACTACCTTGAAGATTGTGTCATAGTTTCAATTCTAGGTTTTGAAATAAAAGTGTTTGGCAGATATCAAGCACTGTAGTTAATACAAGTAGAACTGCATGGTATTAAGGTATTTTTAGAAGTGATCGGCTTCAATGAGTCTGAATAAGTAAATAAAAGCCAGATTTTACAAATAAGATTGGGAAATAACAGTAAACATTATATTGTGGTTAAAAGCACAGGTATTGGGGCTAGATGGTCTAGATGTGAATCCTGGACCTGCTATTTTCTAGAATTTATGATTTTAAGTAAGTATCCTTTCTGTGCTTCAGTTTCCTCATCTGAAATTGGAGATAATGAAAGGATTGCTATGATGATTAAATACATTAGTGCACTTTTAACTTTTAGGGTAGTGTCTGGCCCTTGGGGTAAACCTTCAATAAATGTGAACTATTTTTGCTGCTGTTGTGATTAATGGAGTTTGAGAGTAAGGGACTTTTTCATGTCACCGTAAAATCAAGCCTGCTGGTTTAGCCAGTGGCTAAACTAGTTTAGCATAGATATCCAAGCTGTGTAATCCCATTGCTGATAAAAATTTTGATCATTTTTTTTTTGTACCAGTGGAGAATAATTATAGAGTGTAGAAGCACTAAGGCATCACTAGTAGATTCAATCCAAGGATGGGGGATGTGGGATGCACTGCTCAAGATGGAACACTGATGTCCTTCTTTTTAAACATTTGAACACTTCATATATATATATATATATATATATATATATATATATATTCCTTAGTTAGATTCAAATAAAAACAAAGCAAATCCAAATTAAATTCTAGCACATGGATTAGTAAACAGAGAGTATAATACAGAGATGCCGAAACAGAGATTTTTCTAGACATCTCTGGAATTACTTTCTTCTTATGTTAAAGCCTTTTTGGATTACACAATTTCAGAAAGTGCATTTCTAGAAAATTACTATGGAGAAGTGTGTGCAAGAAATACTGCAACAGAGCCAACTTCCACTTCTAGCTGTGTGGGGAAGGAAGACACCCTAATGAAAACAAAAAGAGATGCTGTATTGTACAAAAATGCTGAAGAGAATGTAAAGAATGTTCAGAACTCAAATTAATCAACAGAAATAGAGCCAACAATCCCATCAATAGCTGGGCAAGAGACATGAACAGAACCTTCTCTAAAGAAGACAGACAATGGGCTAAAAAAGATATGAAGGAATGCTCGTCATTCCTAATCATCAGAGAAATGCAAATCAAAACCACCTAGGGATATCATCTAACCCCAGTAAAATTAGCCTACATCACTAAATCTCAGAGTTTCAGATGCTGCTGCAGATATGGAGGGGGGAACATTTTTACAGTGTTGGTGGGACTGCAAACTAATACAGCCTCTTTGGAAAGAAGTATGGAGAATCCTCAAAGAACTCAAATTAGACCTCCCACTTGACCCTGCAATCTCACTACAAGGCATCTACCCAGAAGAAAAAAATCATTTTATCAGAAGAACTTATGTACTAGATTGTTTATTGCAGCTCAATTTACAATCACCAAGGTGTGGAAATAACCTAAACGCCCATCACCTGAGGAATGGATTAACAAACTGTGGTATATGCATACCATGGAGTACTGTTCAGCCAGAAAAAAGATGGAGACTTCACATCTTTTGCTTTAACCTCAATGGAGTTGAAGCACATTCTTCTGAGCAAAGTATCACAAGAATAGAAAAACAAATAGCCAATGTACTCAATCCTAATATGAAGCTAGTAGATGATCTAATTCATACTCACATAGGAGAAAAACTTGTTTCAATTCAAGTGGTGGGAGAGGGAACCAGAGAGAGGGAGAGGAAAGGAGAGCTGGGATGGTCCCACTGAATGGACGCAATGTAGGGGTGTATGGCAAACCTTTTGGGTGCAAGACATAAGTACAAGAGGGGCTCTACCTAGCAAACTGAAAAAAAAAACTTAAATGTTAAGAGCTAAAACTACGGCACTTTTAGAAATTATTAAAATACGTTTAAAATTAGTAAAAAATCAAAAATAATAAAAAATGAAATAATGAAAAGAAAATGTTCAGATGACCAAACTTAAGTGATAATGGGAACTCGAAGAGATAAATAGAACCCCAGTGTCCTGTTTTGTCCTGAGTGCCATTGCAAACCACGAGGAGGTGAGTTCAGTTCTCGAGGCCACATCAAGTTTCGGCAGAAGTGAGATGAAAGGGAATACTCGTGGTGTGTCCATAGGCACAGCAAGCAGGAATCCAACATATCTACATTCTCAGTGCAAGAATGAACTGGACTTGAACTTGCTTTCCTAGAGACTTCAAGGAACATTGCCTTGAAGTAAGGGGATAGTAATACTGAAAAATCACTTGGAATATAATATAAGACGGCTACAGGTTGATTATACACTCAGGCACCTGGCGATTGCAGACACAAATTCTCTTTGGAGGAAACCATGTTCAACAATGGCTTTCAGGAATACCTCTAGACAAAGATACCCTAAAAATTTATCCACACTTTAAAAATGTTACAAAATACAAATAAACAAGATGTTATTATTAAGATCTAGCAAAAACAATAAACATTAGAATTAAAAGAAGACAATTGAAATTATCTGACCCACAGAATAAGTCCTTTTAGCAAATTAAGCTAAGGTGATAGAAAACAGATTAGCAGTAGACTGGGTAGCAAGATACAAGAGGGACCCGGAGGGAAAGATTAGATGATGAAACTTGGAGTTGGTGGACATGCTGTCTATCTTGAGTGTCATGATGGTGTCATGAGTGTACGCATATGTCTGAAATTACCAGATTGTATATTTTAAATATGTGCTACATATCTCATTGCTGAATATTGCTAGGGTCACCTTCAAAGTATTCCTATTGGCCATCTGGTGATCATCATGATATTCGGTAAGGAGGTGTGTAGCACTTCTTCTAGGACAAATTCTCCTACTTAATTGTCAGACCTCTGATGGCTCTTCCAGAGAAAGAGTTCCAAAACTGCTTTGAAGTGTGGACTAGGTACTGCTGTCCGTGCACAGCTTCCCAAGGGAAGTACCTCATTGTAGCGATATTCAACAATGACGTATATAACACTTTTTCTAGGATGAGTTCTTGAACTTAATTGTCCGACCTTGTAAATCTCAACACTTCTGATGTTATCTGTTAAAAGAAAGAAAATATTATTTATAACTAGGAGGGGGAAGAGATCAAATGACAAATAATCGATCAACCAAAAAGAAGACAAGAAATTAGATAAGGTAAGTTATTAGAACCTACAAAATAGGCAAGTTACAAGGTTTCAAAAGGAAGTAATATTACTGGCATCTTTCATGAATAAAATAATTGCCTCTATGGAAAATTCAAAAAAATGTAGAGATAAATCATTTGAGTTAGTAGGAGAGTTTAGGAAGTTTTCAGGACCCCAAATAATAAGTCTACAAAAAACAATCATAGTTTTATACACAGATAATGAACAGATAATGTAATTTAAATCAATGTTATTGCTGATAACAAAAATATGTGGAACTTTGAACTGTATCTAGCAAAAGAACTTAATATCTTCAGGTTTCTTATGATGAAAATTAGAGGGGAAAAGCCAGTTATTATGAGACTTTAAAGACCTATAGAAATTGAGATAACATGGAGGTATGGATTGGAAGGTGCAGGATGACCCATATGACAATTCTCTTCAAGTTGATCTGTAGATTTATTGTCATTCAAACAGTATCCCAATAATCTCTGTGTGCATGTGGATCTGTATATGGAAACTGACCTATTCTATAATCTATATGGAACTGCAAATGACAGGAAAAGTGAGATTCTCCTGAATGAGAAAAACGAGGTTGGTTAGCTGACTTTGGCAGATATCAATAATTACTTGAATGCTAGTAATTAAGTGTGATATTGTTCCTGGATTACACAAACAAGCCAATGTAACAGACTGAGTCAGAAATTGAGTATATGTGTGTTAAGTTATAAGTGGACATGGTATTACAGATCAGTAGCAAAAGAATGAACTTTTTAAGACATGATACAGGAAAATTTGTTATCCATTTGAAATAAAGCATATCTAACAATATATTAACAAAAATACATGTAAGGTTAAAAAATACCAGTATGGGAAAAGCAAAATGGTAAAAATAATTAAAGATAATACAGGATAACACATTATTAGATTTATGTGAGGAAAGATTTCTTAAACAAAGCACGACAAGAAAAATTCAGAAAGGAAACGGTTAATAAATTCAAAAGACAGAAACATAAAGGAAAATGTAAACTTTGAAAATGGAAGCCATATTTGTAATGCATACTACGGAAAATGGTTAGTGTCCAGGATAAAGGACTTCCACAGATCAATCAGAAAAATGCAAGTGACCTAATAGAAAAATGGGCAGAAGGCTTAAACAGGTACTTCACAAAACAGGAAACTCGAACGCCCAGTGACAGAGGAAGAGGTGTGCAAACTCATTGGTAAAGATGAAGATGAAAATGAAAATTAAAACCATGATGAGTTACTATTTCATACTTCCCAGATGGGCAAAAATATGATAACATCTAACAGTAGTAAGTTTTGGCACGATAGGGAGCAAGGGAGACCCTCTTACATTTCTCAAGAGAGTGCAAATTGGTCTGATCACTTTAGAAAACAGTTTACCGTTATCTAGTAGCACTGAAAATGCACAGATCCTTTATCCCAGAACTTCCTCCCTCAGATGTACACCCCAGAGAATCCCCTACACACGCACATCTGGAGACACGTAAAATAATCAGCAAAACCCTGGAAACAGCCCAAATGAATACCAGCAGTAGAACGAGTAAGTACACTCTGGCATAATCACACAATAGAATATTGTTCAGCTGTGAAAATAAACAAAGCACAGGTATATACCACAACATGGATACATCTTGGAAACCTAATATTGAACCCCGAATACAAAACAAACAAGCAACAACAACTACAAAATAGCACATGCTGTCAAGAAAATCCATCCAGAGCGATTTCATTTATATTAAGTTTAGACACCTGAAATTCTAAACAATAATTGTTAGGAATACAGACCCGTTGTAAAGCTATAAAGAAATCTAGATTATGTGAAACCAAAAGACATAAGCACTGTTCCAGCTGAAAGTGTAAAGAAAGGAGCCGATCGTGGGGGTGGGGGAGAATAGGTTCCAATTCTTAATTGGGTGACATAGGCATTCTATTGTATTTTTAGTTTTCATGCCCTACGCACGTTTTAGAAAAAGTTGTCTATGAATTCAATACCGTATGACGAGAATTTTATGTACATTAGTAATACAGTGAAAAAGCAGACCTGCGAATAGTTGACAGTGGGGATCACTGCCGTATTGACAAGAACCCTGCAAATGTGTGTGAGAGAAAGGTAGCCTGTGTCTCAGGCATTTTGGAAGACTTTCTGGAGGAATGAGGATTTCAAGATGGTCAAAGCTGTGCCATGGTGAGGAAGAATAACCCAGCTCGGGCAAGGGAGAGAAGAGGGAGAGCTGTGAAGAGAAGAACATGGACTTTGATGACATTTGTATTTCAAAAATGGCATTTCAGAGTAGTTGGAGCGTTGGCTGTCTTTAACATTAGGTAGAGATCGGGTGATGCAGTCAAAATGTCAGTGTGGTATTGTGGCTAATGATGGGCATGGCTTTGAACCCTCCGTCTGCAGACTTTGCAACTGTGTGATCTTGGAGGAATCGTTTTACTACCTTGAGCCTCAGTGTCTTCTTCTCTTGATGGAGATAAGACATGTATAATTCACTGTGCTGTTTTTAAGTTTAAGAAAAGAAATGCATATAGTGTGCCTGGAACAGACCACTCAGTTACGAGCATTGACCTCTCTTTTACTCCTAGGGTTGACAGAAAGGACAAGAAATGCAAAGGTGCCTGGGTGTGAAATCCAAGGGGGCCAACAGGGACACGTTCAGAGAAACAACTGGAGCACAGGGGCCTTGCCCAGGACCGGGGAATGTGAGCCTGCTGAGATGAGCAGGGCTCAGACAATGGGAGGTTTTCTGTCCCATGCTAAGAAGTTCGAATGTGACTTAAAAACGACAGGGGCCACTCACTGCAGGGATATTTGGCATAGAGGGGCGAGTGCGCTCTGCAATCTATGCTGTGCGCCTTTCAGGTTGCATCTGCACAAGTGACCATTTTATTGTTAGAAAGATCCTTCTAGCTGCCTCCCTAAGAAGGGTGGCTTGGGCTTGGAGGGCCAGAGTAGGGACCAGTGGGGTGAGCATTTGGAAGGCCACCATGGCCATTCCTGCACCCACAGCAAGAAGGCCCTAAACTAGGGTGGGGCCAGACAGGAAGGGACTCAGTGAGCCACACACAAAAAAGCTGCTTCTTTGACAGGATCTCTCGGTAGCTTAGTCTCAGGGCTTATTTTAAATGCAAAAAGGGAAATGGGGGCAGCATAGAGAGAGGGGTGGTGGGGAGAGGCAGAGCTCAGATCTTATCTGGACTCTTGGGCTGTCATCAGAGCTGCGGAGAGCAGGTGCTTCAAAGCCTTCAGCATTCCCCTGCATTCAGGCCCGCGTTGGGTACACACACAAAGTGGGCATGCATTATTCAGGTAGCATCGCGTGCTCTGTGCAGCTCATCAGAGCGTTTGCAGTGTCGGGCCCTCCTTCCCCAAAAGCCCATTGTTAAGAATTACAGACAAACAGGATGGACGCCTCTACACTCACTACACTGGTGCTGCTGGCGGGATCCACAGTCATAACAGGAAATCGTGCACTTGCTGCAGAAAGATTTTGTTCTAAGAGGCAGCATGAATGTCATTGACCTAAATTCCAGCGCCCCAGCCTAGACCTGCAGAACTTTGTAGCAAAGAAATGCTGGTGAGAGGCAGATTAAAAGGATCTGTAACTATTTCTTTCTTTCTGTTTTATGAGAATCCATTGCCATGACTATCTAGTGACCCTGAAACCTACTTCCAATTTGGCAATCAGCTCCTCCAAAGTTGACTTAAAGGTGTGGAAGAAAATAACAGCAAGGAATTTGGAAGGAGTGGAAAATCTTGGCTTTCTATTGGTGGAGGCTGACGTTGTGACAGCGGAGCCCCAGTTCTGCCCTGCAGGGACCTCCCTGTCTGCAGAGCTGAAGAGACAGTGCAGGTGTCCTCGATCTTTCCGATCAATTATCAGTCGTGCAAAAGGACTTTGGCGATGCCAATTCGGTCAGCATTGTTTTTGACATGATAGAGAAGACCACCTACATGTAGTGGCCAAGTGACTTCCCCAAGATCTAGAGCTCAGAGAGGTTGCTCAGTAGTCCTGATTTCCTACCATGCCAAGAATGCATTTTCTCAGGCTTCTCATTCATTCATTCACTCCCTCACCAAGCAAATTTCTTTGTAGAATATGTACCACATGCTCATGCTGCTGGACGCGAAAGATATAGAACTTCCCTGGGCTGATCACCTAAAACGGCAGATAAGTTGGCTCCTGGATGGGGCACAATATAATAAGTGCTACGATAGTGTTGGTGCGGGACTCCAGAGGAGGAGCCCCTTAGCCCAGGCTGGGGGTATTCAGGGAAGACTTCCTGGAAGAAGCAATGTGGGTGTTGGTCCATAAACAGAATAATTTGGATTGAGCAACCAGGAAGAGGAGAAAAGTCAGAGAACACAGCATTTGTGGTGTCACTGGGATTCAAAACTGCACAGCTCCTGCCAGCTAATCATTCATTGTGGTGGTGGTGATGGGGAGAGTACAACACTGGGTGTTCCGGGAGCTAAAAATGACTGTGGTTAACTTGTGAGACAGGTACCACAGGTGCCTAAACACTTTGTCGAGGTCATCAAATCCAAAGAACAATTCTATAGTCACTAGGAATTCTTTTTAAGGTTTAGGAAACTGAGGGTTATAGAGCTGAAGTGACTTTGCTAAGCACAAATCCAGTCCAGAGACTAAGATTTGAACATTTGGGCCCCCATATCTGGCCAGCTTTCAGACAATTAACCATGACCCTTCTACTTCCTTTAGGGGGAATGAATCACTCCTTCCTTGGCCTAGGAGTTTTGATTTCTCGTCCTCATTTCATCATGTAACAGTTGACCCACCTGGGATTCACATAGTTTCCTGTGTGATAGCAAGTGTCATGACTGTGCTCGCTTTGCTCCTGGGAGGAGATAGCACTGGACAGAGAATGGGGCATTGGCAGAGTGGAACTAACAGCGCACCGGAGTTCTCATTTCAAGCTGGAGTTTCCTCTGCAGCTCAGCACCCCATTCCTATTTCCCTATTATGTGTGTAAGGGTTTTTCTTACCTTGAAACTCCCAGATCATGGCATCCTCTGGTGATGAGATGAGGTAAAGGGAAGAAGTTTTATTAGCTTGTTTTCAAGAAGCATCTCAGATACATTTAGAAGGTAAGATTTGGCCAATGGCTGGCCAAGGGGAATGTCTGCTTTTCATCTTAATGCATTTGGTCTAGGGAAAAGATCTTTCTTCAGCAACAACTTGGGCTTCCAATGTGGTTTCTGAGAAACAGAATTAGGGGGACTCTGCTCATCCCAAAGGCCTATTTATGCTCATGCAGAAGTCCAGGTCAGGGCCCTGTGATTGCTAATGCTGCAAGGGGAGTTGTGGTCACCACAGCAGGTGGCAGATGTCCTCAGACTCAGGATTGAGTTCTAGTCCAACTCCTGCCAGCTGTGCGATGCCAGGCAAGCTGACTGCTACTTGTTATGCTCATCACAGATGGGAGTTGTGGGGTTCAGAGAGAGTAGGTGGGTGACTTGCCAAGGTCACAGTTAGCAGGGGGTAGAGCCAAGTACTCATTGAGGTACTGCCAGGACCTGCTCTGTGGATCTTGGATAAGTTATTTAATCTCTCTGTGCTTTAATTTCCTCACCTGTCAGGTGAGAGAATTAAGAGTTACATTCAAATATTCTCTCCTCATACTTACTTTCCATCTTTCTCCCTTCACCTAGGTCATTTCTATCTATTCCTTTTTGTTTTTTGCATTTTTTATTATCTATTCTTAAGCCTGATTATCAACATCATTTTGGAATGATGTTATCTCTGATCTCCGACTGGCCCCTTCACAGCAAATTCCTTAGTGGTGTATTTGTTGTAGTTTGTGATTACAGTGTGCACCTGTGTGACTATTTGATTAACATAACCCCAATAGACTTTGTGCCCCATGAAGGTAGGCACCGCTGCTAGCTTGTGCTCCCCACTATATTCTTGGATTAGATGTATATATTAAAAGAAAATTCTCAATAAATAGTTGAACACATTGCCAGTTGCATAAGGCCCCAGTGACGTTCTGAAAGGTTGAAAGAACATAGCTGCCACTAACTTGTCCATGGAATGCGTATGTCTCTCTGCAATTGCCATTCTCCAGGAGTTTGCCAAATCCCTGGTGGTTTCACCTGATCTACAGTGTTGTCCCACATGCCTATTAAAATAAAATATTGCACTCCTAACAAAATGATTGTATTCTGCATAATGCACCAGTAATTAACCTTGCAAAGTTACTTTTCAAATCACTCTTGAGTGTTCATTGCTAGGCTTATGCCGCTCTCCTCCCTCTTCTGTTTATATCTGCATAACTGTGTGTGTTGGTTGTGCTATTTTAATTCTCCCTGTATATTTTAACTTTATTAATTGATTCCATCTGATTGCATTAATCATGAGTAATTGAGATGTAAATAGTTTTCAGTTGAAGTTTTTCAACAATGCTTACAGCAAAGAGAAGGGGGACCAGTCTCTAATGGCCAAATTGTGCTAGAAGGAGGAAAAAGGGTACCCCTCATCCAAACCATGGTCAATGTAAGTATGATTCACAGAACTTAACATTTCTAATCCATCACTGATTTATGAAAAATATATTTCTAATATAATTTCTAATTTCTAAATAGATTTCTAATATATTTCTTTGGATTCAAAGGTATTGTACCCTGACGAGAGATGAGAGTAAATAACCAATTTTGTTATCAGGTACAAGATTGCTTAACTTTGCTGGCATCATGTGTCAAATAAATCTTTAGATCAGTTTTCTTTTAGCTTTAATTTTAAAAAATTTAAATGACTGAATTTTCAATTACACAACACTTGAAAAGGCTGTTGTAACAAAATAAAAGCAAATAATACATAACCATAAACAATGCATCAGCATAAAAAGCAAAAAGTTTCTTCAGTCCATTTCTGCTTTCGAACTCTTCTTAAGGGGTAATCAGAGGCCAAACTTGTGTCTTTTCAGGCACATTTTCACACACACCGATATGTGTATATCTTTTTTTTTTTTTTTTCATTTTCTTCTTCTTTTTCTTTTTTTATTAAATCATAGCTGCATACATTAGTGCAATCAAGGGATACAATGTGCTGGTTTCATATACAATCTGAAATGTTTTCATCAAACTGTTTAACATACCCTTCGTGGCATTTTCTTAGTTATTGTATGAAGACATTTGTATTCTGCATTTAGTAAGTTGCCCTTGTACCCTTCTAAGATGCACCATAGGTGTGGCCCCACCAATTATACTTCCTCCACCCTAACCTCCCCCCTCCCCTCCCTTCCCA
>CAUYRH010131952.1:0-25171 GCA_963574655.1 Perodicticus potto
TAGAAAAGAAGATGAAGAGAAAAGGCACTAAAATCCAGACCCCTGCAGCACCCAAGCCAGTGTTCCTGTTTAGAGACATCTTTTACTGTGAGGATGACAGTGAGGAAGAAGATGCAGAACAAAGTTAAACAGAAGTTGCTATTTCTTCTTTTTATATCAAGTTTTGTTGTATTTATATACATGTGTCAGTAAAGCTATTCTCTGTCTCAAAAAAAAAATACTTACTTTGGGGAAACATAAGGTTTCGTTGGTTGAAGGTAACTGTATTTTTCTAAAGCTGGTAGAAGGGGAATTGGCCTGAAAAGGAAAAAAATAACGAAAATAAAAAAATTGGAAATTCAGAAACCTGTTTTAACACTCCCAGATTAAGAATGTCCCCACAGTGACTCAAAATTGGAATATAGGATCTGGCACATGATATCTTTAAAATCTGAAGTCTTTAAAACCTAAGATGCAAGGCTTTGGAATTTGTTCACTGTTCCATGAAGTCCCCAGGCTGGCAGCGTAGCTTGTCCTCTAATTTCCAAAGCTCTGTCCCAAACGGAGAGGGCAGTTGCACTTCCCCTATGGCACTGACACTGACTCTTTCTCATTTAAAATGACACTAATTGGAGGAAGGACTAGCAAGATGAGTGTGCAGCCAACAGGCTGGCAGGGAGAGCTAGGTGAAGCTAGGCTTTCTGGCCCACTTGGGATTTTGCAGCCAAGCTTACCGTTTCAGAAATCATACAAAAGAAAGCAAGCTATAAGTGGAAACCATGCCCTCTACATTTACTCCACCCCAGATAATTCTTACTTGGACTTCCTCGAAAGTGTCTTGTTTGGTGGCCGAGGAGTCTTGATTAGCTTCCGTGGTCCCGAGTTCCAGGGGTCCCAGCAGGTGCAATAAATAAGAGGGTTGGGGTTCATGGCCCAAGGTCAAAGGCAGTTTTGGTGGCTAAATCGGGGGCTATTGGTGAAATGGGAAAACAACAGAGAGAGTTAAATCATTTAGAATCAAGTAAAAGTATTTAGAGGCAAATTGGGAAGGACCCAAGGAATTTTCAAAGAGCAATGGTAAACTCCAGAAGGTATTGATCTGATTCAGGGTCTTGACTATAGAATAACAACTTACCTCTTGCTACCCAGGATACTTGACTTGAAAGCAATTTAAAATTTGCCATAATTGAGTGCTTACTGTGAGCCAGGTACACACCAAATGCTCAATTATGGTCTCAATTTTGTGAATGAGGATATTAAAACTTAGAGCTAAGTCGCAGGAGTACTAAGTTGCAGAGTTGGAAACAAACACGTCTCCCAGACTCCCAAGCCCCGGCCCTTCCAGTAGTCCACACTAGCTGTCATGGAAGGGAAGAGAAATCCCCACAGCAGGTCCTGCATAGAACTTTCTAGAAAATGTGCTCAGTTACTCAAACGACAGTGCAAGTGAATCTCCCAGTTTCTCATTCCTGGTCACCTGCCTGAATTACAGAGAAGCAAGTCGGCTTCCATGGCTCCATAAAAACAAGATCCCTACTATAAGGGTTGGTATGAAAGACAACTGTCCGATAAAGATGGAGGCTTGACCACACTTGTCTTCTTTTTTTAGCAGAGCCCACTAAAATAAGAGTACAAGGTTCAAAGAGGTTTAATTTCATAGCAGCAAGAAAATGGGACAGGACACAATCCTGCACATTTGATGTAAGCGGGGCCTTCACCACAGTACACTCTGGACTGTGTGCCTGCAAAGAGGGTATGAAGGAGGCAATTTGCATATCAAAGGTCCCCAGAGACTCAGGACTTGGAACTGGTAGATCATCTAGTGATACTGACAGGCAGTGGACAGATGAATAGGGTCCTCTTCCCTCCTCCCTCCCCCAAACACGTCCATGTCCTAATCCCGGGAAATGGAATATATTACCTCACATAGCAAAAGGGGTTTTGCAATTGTGATGAAATGAAAGATCTTGATGTGGAGAGATTATCCTGGATTACAGAGTCAGAGAAGATGAGATGATGGAAGAAGAGGTAAGAGTGGCTGAGAAAGGGAGTCATGAGCCAAGGGATTCAGGCAGCGTCTAGAAGGTGGAAAAGCAAGGAAATGAAGTCTCTCCACTGGCCTCCAGGAGGATGCAGCCCTGCCAACACCTTGATTTTAGCTCAGGGAGACCCACAGGGGACTCTGACCTTCCAAACAGTAAGATAGTAAATTGGTGACTACCCCTGTGACTTAGTTTTAAGTTTTAATATCCTTGCCTTTTCCGTCTTTGGGCCGCTGAATTTGTGGTAATTTGTTACAGAGCAATGGGAGTAAGACATTTGATGGTGGTGGTGGTGGGAACTGGCAATAGATCATAGAAACCAAAGGACATAAAAAATGTGCAATTACTTCCAGTTAAAAATATTGCATGAGAAAGCAAACATAATCACAGTACGGTACATACTCAGGTACCAGTGTCAACACTTCCTATTGATTTAACCAGAAAGTGGATTGTGACTATGCCGGAAGACTTGGGGGAGAGGAATAGGGGAGAATGCACACGAGCTAAATCCTTGTCCGTAATATCAGGAGGACAATAGAGAAGGTGTAAGACCTAAAAATTAACAAATGGACCGGGGCAAATTATTCAGAAGTATGTGGTTAAATTCCCAAAGAAACAGCTAAAAGAGGTGAAAATAATTGCCCCTAGGGAGCACGGTTAGCAGACCTGGTAAGGAGGATGGGGCAGAAATTATGACTTTTCCTTAATGAATTTTTGATGCTATTTGTTTTAAAAATGAGGTTAATGGGCCCTATAATGCTACCACTCTGGGAGGCCCAGGTGGGTGGATTGCTTGAGCTCACAAGTTTGAGACCAGCCTGAGCAAAAGTGAGACCCTGTCTCTACTAAAAGTAGAAAAACTGAGGCAAGAGGATTGCTCGAGCTCAAGTTGGAGCTTGCTGTGAGCTATGACGCCACAGCAATCTACCCAGGTGACAGCTTGAGACTTTGTCTTAAACAAACAAACAAAAACAACTGTTTAAAAAAATGATGCTAATGGATATTTCATAAAAACTAAAAACAATGCTATGTTATGGGAACTTGTAGCTCAACAGAAACACTGAAATGATAGCAAATTTCCCTCAGCTATCTAAGTCAATGACTGGTTTTCAATATCATACTGGGATAAATTTGCTTAAGAGTCCTCTGAAAAAAGAAATCAGTCTTTTTCTCTAACATGGGGTCTAATGATCTTGAGAGCTAAAGGGGACCTCAAAGATTGAATCTACTTTACAGATGAGGCTACTGAGACTAGAAATGGAGAGATTACATCTACTTGTAAATGCTGCGTTTACAATGCAAATCCTTACAGGCTCACCCTGTGAGTCCTGTGTTAAAAGTCAGCTGGAGGCTGAAGACTTGGACCTTGCCTTCAGGGAACCTGTGGTCAGAAGAGGCATCAGCAGAGAGCGCTGAGTGGGCTGTGGAGCAGAGGCAGGAGGCCTGACCTTGGAAGAAAGGCAGGGGTTCAGGTGGGGGTGGATGCAGGGGTCAGCTGGGTCAGAGGCCTAGAGCCAGGCGGCCTGGTAGAGTAGAGGGCAGGGCTGGACGGGAGATCAGGAGACCAGATAAATAGCAGAAGGCTAAAGAGCGGGTGGCAGGCATGCCATTGATGACTGCCCATGCTCTACTATGCCTGGGGGCCCTGTCAGGAGAGCTCCTGTGTCAGGGTGAGCCAAGGGGAAAGTCAGGGGAGCAGATGGGATTGAGTGGCCCAGGTGGGAAGATGATGCCACCGGTAGGTAAGCATCTGAAAGGAAGCTGTGGTAGTGTCTGAAAGGAAGCTGCTGTGGCGTCTGCTCCCTGTGAGGAGAGGGGCCCACCCTGAAGAGGGGAGATTTAGCAGGAGTCCCTGGGGCAGGAATTGAGAGGCAGGCACGCTCCTAGCTACTGCCTTCTCCCTCCCATGTCTTGCCTGTCCAATGGACTATGTGGCTCCTGAAGGCCAGGTTGCCACCACGGCCTCTCCATGCTCCCCCTGAGCCTGCTAAAGTGAATTATTATCCATGGGAGTGTTGGATGGCTATTTGTTACCTAACTAGTAAACCGAGTGGTTGTAACCATAGGGACCAGCGCAACAAGAAGAGATGCCTAGGCAAAACTGCCAAAATGTTGTGATTGTCATGACTGTGTTACAGCTAATACTAAATATTTGAGTTCAAAACCCAGAATGCATAGGTGAATTGTAGGGGTGCTGGGATCACTCTGTGGAGATTTCAGGTGGTCACTGATGAGTGGTTGCCCCCACTCAGTTATGAACAATGTTCAGTTATGAACAATGACTTGGCGTATATTCTTTTGCTCTTGAAAAGTAAAGGCCTCTCCGTCCCAATGCCCATGTGAGAGAGTGTCATGATACTCAAAGTACTGTGTTTAACGACAAGGAAGACAAGGCTATTGATTTGTTTTTCTTTTTTTTGAGACAGGTCATTCTGTTACCCAAGGCTAGAGTGCCATGGCCTCGCGGTAGCTCCCAGCAGCTTCAAACTCTTGGGCTCCAGTGATCCTCTTGTCTCAGCTTCCCAAGTAGCTGGAACTACAGGCACCTGCCACAATTCCTGGCTATTTTTTTCTGTTTTTAATAGAGATGGGGTCTTTCTTTTGCTCAGGCTGGTCTCAAACTCCTGAGCTCAGGAGATCAACCGCCTGGGCCTCCCAAAGTGCTAGGATTGCAGGCATGAGCCGCCCCCTTCACTCCCACCCAAGGCTAATGAATAATCAACCAGGATTGGAACACAGGAGGGCCCCACTCCCACCCCCATGCTAAGAATTAACCCCTTGGTTGCTGAATCATGAAGAAGACTGGGGGCTCAGGAGAGGAGTTGGCAAAACCAAGGTGCAAGGAGGACACTTGGAGCATTTGGGCAATGGTCATTCACTAACCAGTAAAGCAGTATTTCAGTATCTCAGCAACAGCATGGTAGCTAAACACCAGCCCTTGATTTCTAGTCCCCTCCCCACTGTTAACAGTTTTTTGAGGTATCTTCCAGAAATGTTGTGGAAAAAAAAAAATATATATATATATATATATATATATATATGATGTCCATAAGGTTCATTGCACACAAACTTTATGGACACGCTGTCTATACATATATACATATATTAATTTTTTTACATAAATGAGGGCATGCTTTGCACACTGTGCTGTACCTTGCTTTTTATGTACTAGGATATCTAGGAGATACTTCCATATCAGCACAGATAGATCTTCTGCATACACAGTAACTCATGTTATATCATATAACTCTAAGAATATAAGGGTGTGTGTGTATGTGAGTAAGGATTATTTCTCCCTCTTCTTTTCCTCTCCTGTACTTTTCCCTGATGATTTTATGTGAGACCCACCCTAACTATGGTCACCAGAAAGCCAGCGGAGGCTTCAGAGAGGTCGCAGGTTAGTATTAACAATCAGCAGAAAAAAATTATGTAAAACATCTTTTCTAAAGAGCTTACCTCAAACTGCTCAAAGATTTGTTTTTCTTTCATGCGGTTCTTCCCCAAGTCAAGAGTCTTAAAGAAACCATAATATTGTAGAGAAATAGTTACCCATCAACACAAAATTAGAGGTCATTTTGGATCAAATCTGGATATTTGTAGAAAATCCATCGTATATGTGGTGCAGAGAGATAGACTCCCAGTGGGGTGAACGGGTATGAACATGAACTTCCCCTCTAAAAATCCAGTTCAAAATTCTTGGTATTGCAATGAAAGTCAAAGTAGAGGAAAGTCACCCCACCATTGAGACTCCCTTGATGTGGGCCTGAGTTCTCAGAGTAGTCCTTAGGAGATGGCTGACAAAGTTTGTTTCTTTTATTGCTATGGAAACAGAATGGCAGCATTTCATTGGCTCAGAGCTCTAAAAGGGAGAAGGCTGGAGAAACACCCAGTTAAATTCTCCAAGATCCCAATCAGTGACTCTCAAAAGCAAGGAATTCATACTCATAACTCTGGGTTTCCACTGTCATTATCAAATATGAGACAAAAGAAACTTAAGATATATTTTCAGAGGAAATAGAATTAAGCAGCATTCCTAAGCTTAATTGGTCTTTGGTAATAGTTGCCAGGCAGGATCTGAGATGGAGTTTAAATTCCTCTGTTATTTGCTCATAGAAACCTAAAACTCAAAAGTAGGCACATTCTTTCTCAAATGTAAAGTTTTTGTTTTTGTTTTTGTTTTTTTGTTTTGTTTTGTTTTTGAGACACAGTTTCACTTTTTCACCCTTGGTAGAGTGTGGTGTCATCATAGCTCACAGCAACCTCAAACTCTTGGGTTTAAGTAATTCTCTTGCCTCAGCCTCTGGAGTAGCTGGGACTACAGGCGCCCGCCACAACGACTGTCAATTTTTAGAGACGAGGTCTTGCTCTGGCTCAGGCTGGTCTCTAACCTGTGAATTCAGCCCAGCCTAAATTTAAAGTTTTGAAATCTGGGTGGTGCCTGTGACTCAAGGGGTAGGGTGCTGGCCCCATATACCAGAGGTGGCGGGTTCAAACCTGGCCCTGGCCAAAAAATGCAAAAAAAATTAAAAAAAATAAAGTTTTGAAATCTGTAGGCTGGGTGTGGTGGCTCACACCTGTAATCCTAGCACTCTGGGAGGCCGAGCTGGGTAGATTGCTTGAGTTCAGGAGTTCGAGACCAGCCTGAGCAAGAGCGAGACCCCATCTCTAAAAATAGCTGGGGTGGGCGCCTATAGTCCCATCCACTGAGGCAAGAGCACCCCTTGAGCCCCAGAGTTTGAAGTTGCTGCACTCTACCCCAGGGTGACTGAGTGAGACTCTGTCTCAAAAAAGATAAAAATGTTTTGAAATCTGTAAAAGTACAAGTCTCCCAGGGTAGGAGTCTTTTTCGGGTATTTAGGGTGTCAGATTTTAAAAAAAATCTAAATACAGCTGTTTTTCTCACTAAAGAAAAAAACACTTGTTTATTATAGCCCAATGGCTTTCATTTTGATTTTATAGCAACTCATCGTAAGAAATGTATTTTACACATTTTATAACAATTTCATGAAATAATAACCTTATTACTTGCTATTCTCTTCTATTTCTTATGGTCAATAGAGCTTAGAAACTAATGGAAAAATAATAAATAAGCCAGATGTAGTGGCTCATGGCTGTAATCCCTTTGGGTGTCCGAGGTGGGAAGATCATTGGAGGCCAGGAGTTTGAGACCAGCCCGGGCAACATAGCAAAACCCTGTAAAAAATTAGCTGGGCATGGTGGTACACACCTGTAGTCCCAGCTAGTCAGGAGGCCGAGGCAGGAGGATTGCTTAAGCCTAGCGGTTGGAGGTCACAGTGAGCTGTGATCATGCCACTGTACTCCAGCCTGAGTGACTGAAACTTGTCTCAAAGGAAAAAAAATAAGCTCATCAAAAGCACAGTGAATTTTATATAAAAAGACTCACCAGAAGCAGCAGGAGTTTACAGCAGGGGTTACTCTGCTAGTCTAGTGAGTCAGCCAACAGTTTTAATCAAAGAAGGGGTCTGACTAGAGCTGCATATCAGAAAGATCATTTTGTCTGCAGTGTAGAGAAACAACTGAACAGCCCAGATGGGAGGCAGTGACCCCAGTCGGAAGTGTGTGGCAGTAGTCCGGAGGAGACCTAATGACGACCCCCCACTGCAGGAGCTGCATGGGGGTGGGGAGAAGATACCATAGGACTTGGTGACTGATTGGACATCAGGGTGGGGGTAAAGGACAGGGCTGTGATGGTTTCTGGGTTTGTAGCTCAAGCTATTACGCAGACAGTGGTGCCATTTACTGAGGAGGGAAAGTCTGAGGAATAGATAGGTTTAAGGGGTGCAGATTGTAAGTTCCATTTCAGACATGTTGAGGTGCTGGGGTGACAGCCAGGTGGTGAATGTCTACTAGAGTTTGTCCCAAGTTTCAGAAGTTCCAAAGAAGAGTCAGGGCTAGAAACAGATGTAGCAGACTACAGAGTCGATCATATTTTAAGCCAAGGGAGTGAGTGAGATCCGTAGGGAGAAAGTATAGCATAAGAAGAGAAGAGGGTCTAGAACAGCACCTGAGGACCCGGTATTTTTTTACAACAATATTGCTCATAGTGTGGGCCCTGTGTTACATGTAAAATGCATAGAGCTGTTACTTGGCTATAAGTGGCTTATATGAGGTGGGGCACCCGTAGCTCAGTGGGTAGGGCGCCGGCCACATACACTGAGGCTGGTGGGTTCAAACCCGGCCCGGGCCTGCTAAACAATTGACAACTGCAACAAAAAAAAACAGCTGGGTGTTGTGACAGGCACCTGTAGTCTCAGCTACTTAGAAGGCTGAGGCAAGAGAATTGCTTGAGCCCAAGACTTTGAGGTTGTTGTGAGCTGTGATGCCACTGCACTCTCCTGAGGGTGACTAGTGAGACTCGTCTAAAAAAAAAAGTGGCTTACATGTAAGAGGCTTATTAAATTCAAAGTCTGGAGGTAGTGCCACCAGAGCTGGTGCAAAGATTCAGCAAGGTCCTCAAGAACTGGGCTCCTTCCCTATTATGCCGGCCTCCGTGCTTTGACTGAGGGAAGCTGTGCGTTTGCACTGTGGCTGCTGCATCTCCAAGCACCGTGAATGGATTAGGTAGAGACATATTCTCTGTCAAAGGCTAAAAGGAGGGAAAGAAATGACAAACAACTGATAAATTTGACTAGTCATCAAATCAATCTCCATCTTGAGATAGATGTGTAAAATTTCACAACTAAATCAGAACATGGATCTCACGTGAAGAGTGGTAAACACCAAAGATACGAAGGAAGTGGGCACTGGAGGGAAACAGCCACTCACCTGGGCCAAGACTTAAGCACTAATTACCATACTTTGGGATTCTACCCTGCCCCCTCTTTTCCTGAGTGGAGCTTTGCCAGCTCCAACACAGTATAGGGGAAGGAAATGCAGGCTTTTAGAGACTACGCTTTAGAGACTCTTCTCTTTGAATTTAGGGAAGCAGCGTTCTCAGTATCTTCCTCCAAAGCAAAGAGCCTTAGTATTTGGAACAGAGGGGAGGAGGCCAGAAGGCCAATACCATAGCTGAGTAAGTGAATGAGAGAAACTGTGACTCAGTCCACATAGTTACATTACCAAAATTAGTCTGCATATGGGTTGGGGAAATGGACACCATCTGTGCAATGCTGCAGCCCTTCTGAGGTGGCAAATGTGGCCAGCTGGGAGCATTTAGCGGCTTTCCATCTGTGTAGCACTATCCGTGGCTCTGAGAATGCTCCCAGGGTAGAAAAGAGTGTTCTCTTAAGGGGCTTGTATTTATCCCTAACTTGCTCAATTCTCTTTGATCTTTTCAAGATCTGACTTTAGGGTGGTACTCTGCTAACACTCACTGCCTCATTCAGCTGTACCTGGCCCCAGCCAGGAAGCCACAGGCAGTGCTATGCTCCCACTCAGAGAGAGAGGCCGGTGTTCTTAGCCTGGGCTTTAGAGGGCTCTTCCTGGCAGAGGCACACACAGAAACCTAAGTTTATGAAAGAACACATGGGCATTTGATCTGGGGCTCAGATGCAGAACAGCAGGATCCATAGTCCTAAACATCTGCTCCTGTCAGTGACACCACTGAGGTCTCAGGGAATGCTTCCGCACATGGCCCTTTACCTTCAAAACAAAGATGACTGTGCTTAAATGCTATGGTTTGTGACACTGCTAAGGGCAAAGGCAGACCCTGCTTTGGGATGCAGGGGGGCTTGGGGCAGCAGTGGTAAGAGGAAAGGTAACTTGCCAAAACCTCTTCAGATAGCATGAACCCCAAGATTCGTGCATAAAGTAAACAGCTTTCCAATAGTGCTGAACATCCATTTTTTGCTTCTTTAAAAGCCTTACTTTGTGTTCCACAGGTACTCATGGAGTGGTATTCACAAGAACTGCATACTTGTGGCTGAAGAACACTTTGCAATATGGATTCCAATGACCCTTAAGTTTATATATATGTAGTCTAAATGGAACCTGAATGATGCATGGCACCAACTCTCCATGTTACTGGATGGATCTAGAAATAGAGAGATGGCCAAAAAGCAATGTAAGTGGCAGTGAACAATGTGAAATACTTTGAACAATTGAAATACTTCGTAAAATTTTCTGGCCCATCATGTTTGAATGTGATGTTGAACATCTTGCTTTTGAACAACTTCATGATTTTGCTGAGAAGACAATTACATTTTGTGAAATAGTACTTTGATTTTTCTATATTTTGAGTTTTATGTATGTATTTTTCATTAACATCTCATAAAAACCTTTGGGGTGCTTTACATATACCTTCTTAAGAACAAAATACTTCATGCTATTGCTGGCAACAGTTGTATTTTGGCATCTTTATCAAACTTACATGGTAACATTTGTTTATTTGAAAATGTTGTGGTGTTTGGGCCCTCATAACTAAGAAAAAATATAGAACAAAACTTGATATTAGTATAACTCAAATTTAATACAGTGAAAACAGAGACGGAAGTCAACAGGATGTGCAAAGCCCCTGATCTTAACCTTTATTAGGTCTTTGGACTTAAACACACATCTACTGACATTCATTTATGAAAGAAAAAACAAAGATGCTGAGAGTAGCACTCAATTTCATATCAAACATTTTGTGAATTCATAATTCTAAATGGACATTAAACGAGCTTAAAAAATACAGAAATTAAATTGTGAAAGAGACAGAATACCAAAAGCCCTTTTTAGAGTCTATTATTAAAATTAAGTTTCTTATAAACAATTTCTAATAGCTAAGAGTATCAACAGATGTGTTGACACTCTTAGATATGTTTATTTGGCTGCTAATATGCCTTGGCTCTGTCTCCAAAGTGACCATTTAATCACTAATTACAACAAGTATACAAATTATATTCAAAACATTAAAAAATATAGTTTTTTATATAATGCACATAAATCTGATAATTCAAAAGAATTGCTTCACACTTTCTGAATCTTCTCATATTTACTATCTGCACATCAATGATTTTAAACTTTATTTTTGTTGTTTTTGTTTTGTTAAGGAAATATGGTATATATTGACAATATTCTTTAAAAAAACTGAGAAATATAATAAAATCTACTTATTACTTATGACTATCAGTGGTTTGTTTTGTGTGTGTTGGTTTGATAAACAGAGTTGTTTTCTGACTAAAAATAACATAATGGAAAGAAAAGACTTAGTGCAGGATTATCTGTGCAAATAGCTGGGACAAAAACAGTCAGACAAAGGAAAATTTACAAACCTACTCATGTTTATTGATTTACATTTGACAAAACAAAGGTAGGTGCATAATGGGATGTTTGACAAAATCAAATCTGAGATATCAAACAACAGCATCTTCCTGGCTGTCCCAGTGGGCCTCGCGCCCATGCCCGGTGACTGTGCTCTGAAGCATGACCGCTTGGTTACCACTGAGCTGCTGGGGCACTGCACGTGAGGCCACCTAACCTCGGAGAAGTGACCCATGAAACATTAAGAGCCAAGGTTCCAGATTTCAAAAGTTGATGTTAGTAACCAAGCACTAATTATATACTGAAATGGTCAGAAAAAATAACAAGCTTTGAATACTGCATAAAATATACCTTTCATAGAGACTAAGCTCTTGTTGTGAGCTGCCTCTAATTTAATTCCTCTCTTGCCAACTTCTGTTCATGTATGTCAAATAACATAAAACTTTCCAAATAATAACTTTAATAGTCATTAACTTCTCCCTAATGATCCACACCTGGGGCTATTTACATAAGATTTGGTATCTTAATTCAGGAGAACTTTTAATTCTGCGCTCATGAAGATCTCCTACTTAATAGGATCCTCAGAAATACCTGAGGTTTAATCACTGAAAAACTTGAAGGGAAAAAAAAGACTGAGGTTTCCTATACTGGCATGAAAGTACATATAAAATTGACAGTATAGAAAAACTAAAATGTGAACAGTACTAGAACCTAACAGGTAAACTGAGAGAAACTTGCTATAAGGCTCCATTTCTTCTTACTATGAAGATAATTCTGTGAGAAAAGAGAGTCTCGGGGTATACAAAAAATGATTTTAGATGGCAACCTCAAAAAACAGCAAAATCCAATTTTAAGATAGGATTCATTTCTTGAAACAAGAATGCACCAGCATACAACTGTGTTTCTGGTGGAATATCAACAACAGTCTAATTTTCAAAAACTTAAGTCTTAGATTAGATGTGTTTATTTGGCTGCTAATATGCCTTCACTCTGTCTCCAAAGTGATCATTTAATCATTGATTATAAAAAGTATACAAATTATACTCAAAACACTAAAAAACTAGTTTAATTTCTATTTATATAATACACATAAATCTGATAATTCAACTTTGTACTGCTCCCTGGCCGTACACTTTCGTACTTCCTGATGTTTCTTGGAAACTGTAAATGTCCAGGAAACAGGAAGATTATTTTCTCAGGGAACAAATAAAAGCCTTAAGAGTTGGCTAAAGTAAGCATACCAGAGTCACTTTAAGAAACAGATATTCAAATGTATTTCTTAAAAAGTGAACTGGAATATTTAGGAAATAGAAACATCAGGAATTACATTCCCTTATAAACTTGTGGGAATTCTTTCTGAAAGTATACGTGTATACTCTTGTTGGCCTCACCATGACTGAAAGCAGGGGAGAGAAAGGGAGAGGATATCTTCACCCTTTGTTTTTGAGAAAGTTATTCACAAAAGTTATAAAGTATGAAAAACTCCCACATTCTTACCAACGCATGCATGTTGGTTTTTCAACCCTTTTGAGCACACAGCTCTTCATGTAAGGAAGGCACCTCAGGAACAGAGAGGAAGGACCCTCCCAGGCCTGGGAATAGGTGTGCCGATGGGAACCACACAAGCAAGAGTTAAGAATTCTTCAGAAAATGGCTTTTCAGTTAAGTAAGGACAAAAGAGCAAAACATTTGCAAATAAAGCACCAAAAAGATCAAGTAATAAGCTTCCCACTTTCATAAATAAAAGTTAGCCCCCTCCCTCATGTCTTTTGTACAATGGCATTTCTTTCAGAACTGCCCTGCTTAGACAAAACCAGGTCAGCTGACAAGAAGCAGACCTTGGTCAGCAACACTCATAAAACAGATCTGTTGCTTTCTAATTCATAGCCTTGTGTCACACAGCTGAATGCTGGAACCTAATCCTGGAGTCTCACTTTGCCATTTCATATAGTTTGCTTAAAAAAAAAAAAAAAAGAAAGAAAGTAAAGAAAAAAAAAGAAAACCTCAGAGGAAAAGGTTTGATTCACCCATTAAGAAGTTCATTCTCCCTCCACAGATATCAAGAACAAGGCAGGTATATTTTAATTTTATTTTACATTAGGAAAAAACAAAATCTTGAAGCAAGCACCTGGATTTTACTTCAGCTTATAATAATTTAATATGCCTGAGAATTTTTGTGCAAACACATATCACTTTTCATTAAAAATATGCATAGCGTACTTTGGGAAAAGTTGGTTTAGTTGCAACCAACTTTCCGCACAAAAAATTTTACATACATAAATATATAACATTCCCTAATTCCTATGATTGCACTTCTGGTTTAACCCTGTTCAACCTCCAAGGAAATTTGAAAGACATGCAATTATGTTTATATTCCTTCACTACTATGCTTATGCGAAGAAATATTCTAAAAACTAGTTTCCTTGGTTCCAATTTACCTAAATTTTCCTTCATGAAAGTAAATCCCTCCCATATCTTACCCATGTTGGGTTCTTTTTGGAGATTGCATAAAAATGCAAATTAAAAAATGAACTTTTATTAATCATAACTACACAGGAATATGAGTGGTGTTTGTGCTGCTAGTGGCTTGCAAACAGAAAGGAAAAAAGAACTTCTGAATAAAAAAGACAAAATTCCTTGTTTTGCTAATGCTGTGAGCATACCATTTGATGGATGCATAATTTAACCCAACATTAGCAGGGGCAACATATAAGCCATGTCGCTGTTATCTCAGATAACAGACTGAACTTACTCCACTAACCATTCGGAACAGCTTTCTATAAGCAAGAGTCATAGCTGTTCCTTTTGTTATCCCATCTTTCTAACCTGGTGCTCCTTGTTCAGGCTTACTGGAAGTAAATGTGCCAGGAAGTTCAGTATCTCTGGTATGTTTCAATATTACTGAATTTCTTTTCTATTTGCTTTTTATTTTCAAGGTAAGAAAACTCAACTGAAGGAGTGTATTAAATCTTTCTTCCTTTTCTGCCTCCAAACACTCATGACCTATTCATTTATACTTTCAATTTACCACACTTTATCCACTAGGGCCTTATCCCAAATTTGTTTCCATTCTTCCACTTCCCCCTTCCACATTCACAGCCCTTCTGCAACATTCCTTTTCTCACAAGTCAGATCAGACCACAGTATCAGTGGTGCCTACTCTCCTTCACGTGCTAATCTGCACAGGAGGTCAGCTAACTGCTAGGCCTCAGTCCTCCTTCAGGATGCCCATTTTGGGTGAGGATGTGCAAGCTGGGGTACCAAAGCTACCCATCATGACCGGAAGACTCTGGTTCCTCCTCAGTCCACCCAATAAATTCCTACCTGCACTCAAATAAATAGCAGAATCTGGCTTTTGAAGACCAACTTCTGCCTCTTGGCTTCTTCCATTCTCCTTGATGTCAGGGGTCTTGACCACTCTGGCTATCCCCAGTCTCTTGAGCCTGTCCACTAAATT
The DNA here is from genome assembly GCA_963574655.1 of Perodicticus potto. Classification (NCBI taxonomy): domain Eukaryota; kingdom Metazoa; phylum Chordata; class Mammalia; order Primates; family Lorisidae; genus Perodicticus; species Perodicticus potto. The sequence continues at coordinate 14,683 of CAUYRH010131952.1, forward strand.
CATCTTCAACTGGCCAATGTCAAGAGGGTTCCGGGAGGGTCTCAAGCCATACACCTCCTGGAGGAATGTTTCAGCTGGTCGGGAGGCCAAAAAATTTTCAGAAAGATGTACTCGAGGCTCGAAGGGCAGAGGAGGAGGGGAAGGTGAGTGAGATGGTGAATTTGGTGGTGTGGAAGGGGTGGCTAGGACTTTAGGGACTGGTGGCAGGAAGGGGTTCTCTGAAACTGGACTATGGTACACTTTGGCAGAGATGCCTCGCTCTTGTAGAAGTTTGGCCAAGCTCATGGTGCTACTGAAGGTTATAGTAGAATCTCGTCGGTTGGTGATAGATTCACCAATGCTGAGTCTGTAGGACATGGCAGGAGAATTCACAGCCGTGTTTGATGAGCTGCTACCACTACTTCCACAGGATAATGAAGGGAACCCAGAGCTGGGAAAAAACAAGTGGGAGAGGTGTATAAGAATAAAAAGCAATCTCCCAAGTTGGCATTCGAAGTAACAATAGTAGTTACCCCTAGTAAAAACCAAGACATCAGTAATTGTACCCTGTGGAACAGATCTCAGGCATGAAAATTTTGATAATACTTCAATGACTGGTTAATTATTTGTAATTTGTGTCTTAGTCATTAACTTCTTAAAACATATTTCTTTCTAGTAGGATATGAAAAGGTTGTTGTACTCTTAGACGCCTTTACTCTTAATTCTAACTCTAAAATGTGTATCTGTGGAAATATAACTAAATTTTATGATGGGAATCAAATCTAAAGATTAAGGAAAGTAATATTTAGAAATTTTTATTAATATATCCATTCTATAAAGAGAAATACACCAAGACATAATAATCCATGGCTAAACAATTATATAACTTTTTATAAAATATAATTTTTCATAATTAAACATAAAATGCTCTTCTAAGGAAAAAATTTATTATATTTAATCTTTTAATTATACATCACTGAAAAATAATAAAGTTCTAATTCTTAAATTTCACTTTCTTAAAAAATGTTGTATAAGGATACTCATGGGTGATTTTTTTTCTCATCTCTGACTTGGAATATATTTTTCTAGGAAATTAAAAATAAATAAAATTTTGATGGTTCTTAGAATCTTCCTTCTTATTCAATGCTTAAAGGACAGCACGTATTTAAGGAAACGGTGATGAAATAGAGAGGGTTCTTTTTTAGCTGATTTCTCCCCAGAAAAAATGTTACCAGTATTTAATACAACCAGTACTTAATAAAACCATCACTTCAACGTAAATCATCAGTATATTAAGATATCAAGAGTTTTAAAGATTATGAACAAAATGTTAAGTTTAAGATTACTGCATAAACTTTCTAGCATACAAACTTGAATAAAAGGAGCAAAACTCAGACAAGTTCTGTGAATCCTTCCAGAAATCACTGAACCTGAAAGTGGTTTTGGAAGCCCCTGGAACTTGCAGGTGGTGTGAGAAGTGAGGGTGAGCTTGTGTAGAGCACTGGTAATGAAAACTTTGCAATTTGGCTAACTCTGGGTATGGCTCCAGCTGGGTTATTTTATTAGCTGTCTATCCTTGGACAAGTCACCTCAACTTTCTATACCTGACTATCTTTATTTTACATAACACAGTCACTTCCCTGCCTACTTTAATGAGTTATAATGATCAACTCAGAAAATATAATGTGAAAATATTCTAAAGGCAAATTATCACAGAAAATTAATTAAAATTCTAGAAATTAAAATGAAACAAAATTCATGAGAACACAGATGAGGAATGAAGGGAGGCCGCTGATTTCCCAGATACTCTTACCTGGGGGTAACCTGAGTGATGTCAGAGGGATGTAATATCCTACAAGTTGTGAAGGTGAATGTCGAGTTTGTGCATGACAGACACTTTCCTGGGTTTGAGGTTGCAACTGAAATAGAGATTTTTACACAAAATTGAAAGACTAGGTTAATAGTATAAAAAGCTCATTATTATTTATCAAGCGCCTTTTATACTAAAAATCTCCAAATCTGGAAATAAAATATATATATGAAGATTATAATAGAATCAACTGGTTAGTATATAACTTCAATACTTTAAAACTGTAAATCAAAAGGCATAAAAAAGCTTAGAAATTGGAGAAAAAAATATATTAAAAAAATAAAGAGGTAATCATCTAAACCACTGATTCTCAACTTTCCTAACACTGTGACCCTTTAATATAGTTCCTGTGGGCTGCGACCCACAGGTTGAGAACTACTGGTCTAAACTATCTAGCCAAACTATCTACTTCACTGGTTCTCAAAGTGTGGCCTGTAGATTCTGTGAGAGTTCACAGGTCAAAATTGCTTTCATAGTGATGCTAAGGTGGAGGCCTAGAACTTTTGGCTGGGTTGATGTTTGCACTGTTGGTGTAAAGGAAATGGTGGGTAAAACTGTTGGCTCCTTAGCACAAATCAAGGCAACATCATCAAGTTATATTACTATTCTTCATCATCATGCACTCTCAGTATTTAAAAAACAAAAAGATTCATTTAAGAATGTCCTTGATGAAGCAGCAAACTTATCCATTAAGTCTTGACTCTTGGCCCTTCCATCTCTTTATCATTCTGTATGGTAGAAAGGGAAGGGCGCATTGAGTACACTCCTATTCCATACTAAGGTGCAATGGTTATCCAGAGGAAAAGCACTTGTGCAGCTGGACTGGAATTTTGTCACAGAATATCATTTTCTTTTTTGAGACAGAGTCTCAAACTGTTGCCCTGGGTAGAGTGCTGTGGTGTTGCAGCTCACAGCAACCTCAAACTCTTGGGCTTACGTGATTCTCTTGCCTCAGCCTCCCAAATAGCTGGGACTACAGGCACCTGCCACAACACCTGGCTATTTTTTGGTTGTAGCTGTCATTGTTGCTTGGCAGGCCCAGGCTAGATTCGAACCCGCCAGCCCCAGTGTATGTGGCTGGCACCCTAGCTGCTGAGCTACAGGCGCCGAGCCCATAGAACATCATTTTTACTTGAAAGTACAAAAGACAAACTAGTTATTCAGGTTTGGGTGTCTAACAGACACTTTCTTAAAAATGAATGAAGGAATCTTGTCTTTTCACAAAAAAAAGGTGGTAATATTTTTTTTTCAGTGACAAAATTAGAGCTTTCAAGTGAAAATTAGTTTTGGAAAACCTTTGTCTACCAACTGAGAACTGGAAAGCTTCTTAATACTTTAAGCCTTTTCTAATAAGATAGGTGGTGACATTAATATGATTTTCATACATTACATGATGAAATGTCAGTAATTGGAAAATCTGTGTAACTCAGCAAACCAGTGTTTTCTAAGTCACCAATGTACTATAGTATATAATCACGCATGGTAGAAGATACATTTAAAGTGTATGCATTTTGGGTGGTGCCTGTGGCTCAGTGAGCAGGGTGCTGGCCCCATATACCGAGAGTGGCGAGTTTAAGCCCAGCCCTGGCCAAACTGCAATAACAACAACAACAATAAATAAATAAATAAATAAATAAATAAATAAACTTAAAGTATATGCATTTTAACGTGCCTAAGCATGGACAATTCATCACTAGGGTTCTAGATTCCACATTGCTACACATGTTCAAGAAACAACTAGTTACCTAGTTTTTGTGTATTATCAAAGAATATCTGCAAATATCTGAAAAGACTATCAAAATTGCTTTCCTTTTCCAACTTCATGTTTGCGTGAGCCTACTACATATTCTTCATATTGGTCAGTTCTACATACTGCAATAGACTGCAGCACTTGATAGCAAGAATTCAGCTATCTTATATTAAGACCTAAGTTAGAGACTTGAAAAATTATAAAATAAAACTATTTTTCTTACTATTTTCATAAACATTATTTGTGTAACATGTAATTACTATTTTAAATGAGCTAAGAAATATAGTTTTTCAGTTCTGATTTCTGATATTGTAAATACCAATAAATACAACCCACATAGATAAGCCCTCTGGAATTCTCAATGATTTTAAAGATTATAACGAGATCGTGAGCCTACAAGGTTTGCAAACTGGCTCGGTGCCTATAGCACAGTGGTTATGGCGCCAGCCACATACACCAAGGGTGGTAGGTTTGAAGCCAGCCCAGGCCAGCTAAAACAACTGCAACAAAAAAATAGCTGGGCATTGTGGTGGGCACCTGTAGTCCCAGCTACTTGGGAGGCTGAGGCAAGAGAATCACTTAAGCCCAAGAGTTTGAGGTTGCTGTGAGCTGTGATGCCGCAGCACTCTACTGAGGGTGACACAGTGAGACTCTGTCTCAGAAAAAAAAAAGAAAAGGTTTGCAAATCACTGAGTGAGTTGATCTCTCTCTCTCTGCCCAGTCTATTTATGCAGGCAGGATAAGATAAAGTGGAGAGAATTATGAATGCCACTAATGCTACTGATTTTCATTATCTGATATCCAAGACTGTGTACACTCCAGTGAGCAGAGGTAGCCAGATGACCACACAGTAAGTCAGAATGCCAAGCACTTCCGGTTATTAGACCCTTTTCAACCAAGCAAATCTTCTCACCTGTAACTGGTCCCCCTGCTGAAGTAATGGATGGTAGGAAGATCCCCATTACTGGGCTGGATACTGAAGGTTTCTGTTCCACTTGAAGAGGCTGCTGAACCTGAAAAGTGATACCCGCCTCTTCATCCTCTTCTAAATCTGAGAGGTGATATATGGCATCATTAGGCAACTGGATAAATCCTTTAGTAATAACACCTGGTCGTGGATCAAAAATTGTCCCCAAGTTTGGTTGAGCGAGCTGCTGCCAGTGATGCAGAGTTTGTGATCCTGAATATGTAGGCCAAAGGAGAAAAAAAGGCATGTTTTAAATTTCCCACGAATCTTAAATTTTGAAACAAAAACAAATTATATGTGTAATGGCAATGAACTACTTATTTAGTGTTAAAATTTTGGTAAAAGCTGCAAATTAGTTTTCTGTGGAAGACTGACAAGATATTGAAGGTATAAACAATAATGTATTTCAAAGTTAACTTTAAGAACATCTAAAGAAGGGGTAAACAACCAAAATCAAGACGACACCCTTAATAGGAACCAGGATGCTGAGGCAGTGATAAGGAAGATATGCACTTCAGAGGTGGGCCATATTTTCCTAAGTGACAAAAACCAATACTCTCCTGGCCTAGAACCATGTCTATAAACTTGAAAGACAAAAACCAGGCTCCTAGGTTGGAAGCACCTTGACTTTTCAGTGGTCTATATATTTCATCATCTTGCTCAGGCCTCTCCTCTTCTCTGGATCCCAAGGAGGGTAGGAAAATGAAAAAGATGACAAAGAGGAAGACATAATCCCCTTGGTTCCAGGCTATGGAACGCTGGTGAATGATCAACCCAAGAACTTGTACCAGATGCAATATGTAATTATGTTGCTATAGTCATTTTGTCTTTAAAAATGGCAGCTCTGGGCTGGGTGTGGTGGCTCACACCTCTAATCTTAGCACTTTGGGAGGCTGAGGCAGGAGGATAGCTTGAGGTCAAGGGTTTGAGAACAGCCTGAACAAAAGAGCAAGACACCATCTCTATAAAGAAAACAGAAAAATAAGCCAGCGTACTGTCAGGCACCTATAGTCCCAGCTACTCTGGAGGCTGAGGCAGGAGGATGGCTTCAGCCCAGGAGTCTGTGGTTGCTGTGATTGTGCCACTGCAGTCTAATCTAGTCAGGGTGATAGAGACTGTGTCTCAAAAAACAAACAAACAAAAAGCAGCAACTCCAAAAAATATCTGCACTGAACATTAATGAATAAAACTAAGTCACAGAATCTTTGAGTCTGAGGGATCCTTACAGATTACCTACTCAAAATTTTATTTTTTATCTTTTAAAAGATCTCTTTTATGATGTCAGAGAACCATTCAATTATTGCCAATATTCCATAAAACAAATTCTTTTTGAATTCAAATTCTATTTTAGGAGAGAACAGAAACTGAACTAAAAAAAAAAAAGAAAGATACTGGCAAATATACCTCTAAATCAATTATAGTTTTGAGTAAAGAACTCTTTTGAAAAGGAAGGTAGAAATGAGGTATTACCTCTAGATCATTTTTGATTATCATATCTATCTTACCACGGAAACTGCCATCAGTGATATTCCTTAATAAAGGATAAAAGTAGAAAGGCTTTGAGTAAAAAAAAAAAAAAAAAAAAAAAAAGAAGGAAAAAAAAAGGATAGGAAGATTACTCCTCCTTCCCCCTCACATTTATATTAAGATACATCATATGCAAGAATTGATGGCTGATGATTAAGAGAACACAGAGCTCTTCATTAATTTCCTACAAAATGCCCTGTCACTCAAACATCGAGATTAAGGGATTTATCTGCACAGAGTGCTCTTACAATTAACTACAACACAAATCTCAATTCTAGGGAGAGGGAAGCACAATAAACCACATGACTTGGAAAGGGCCCTTACTGATTTAATACCTTCAAGGGGCTTGACAATTTGTAATTTTTCTGGCATGAAACCTCGAAGGCAAGTGGCACTGCTGAAGTCTGTGATCTCTGACTGGTTGGTACAGAGAGAGGCAAGGCTCTCTGTGGGGGTAATGCAGCCACTAGTCCTTTCCTTCTGGTCAGCCAGAACCTGGATCTTCCGCTCCCACTCTTCAGCAAAGAATTGCTTCTCACTTAAATAGTTCTGTCGGCGCAGGCTAAGGCGATGGAGTGCTGTGGCCAAATCACTCTCTCCACAGAGTCCTGGGTGATCCATCTTCTGGGAGTTCCTATAGGAAAATCACATTCACACTTAGCTCTTAAGGGTCATAAACATGACCTAGACCTCTCCTCTCTTTTTCTTCCTTATTTTTGCTTTTTTGAGGCAGGGTCTGGTTATATTGCCCAGGCTGGTCTTGAACTCCTGGCCTTGAGTGATTCTCCCACCTCCTGAGTAGCTGGGACTACAGGTGTGAGCTACGGCACCTGACTCCGACCTCTCCTTTCTATAATGGTGAACGTTCAAGATACTGATCTTTAAAACGTAGTATTTTCTTAGATATCTGGAATATAGAAATAATAACAAACCAAAGTCAACAACAATACTTTGTATCATTTTTATAGATCATCTCAAATGACTTCAGAGAGGTAAGAAACTGTTTTATTTATATATTGCATTCAGTAACTTTTCTATTTCATTTAATGGATAAAACTACAGATATGACCATTCAGATTAGGTAGTCACAAAAGTAAATATCATATTTCAATGAATCTATGATATCACTGCTTACAAGAGGTATCATTATTTTATGTACTATGAAGAAAGAAGAAATGCTCCCCATGAAATTGTTATATGTCATTAGTTGCAAAACATAGAAATGTAAAAATACCAAAAATGTGAAAAAATTTTCTTTGGGCTATAGAATCCTCCAGGAATATTATAAAATATTGAAAAGAAAACAAGATTTGTGGGTGGCGCCTGTGGCTCAAAGGAGTAAGGCGCCGGCCCCATATACAGGAGGTGGCGGGTTCAAACCCAGCCTCGGCCAAAAAAAAAAAAAAAAAAAAAAATGCAAAAAAATAAAAGAGAAAACAAGATTTGTATAACGTTGCATTTTTATAGCTCTCTGGTATCCTTTTTTCACTTCAACATTTTTGAAATTTAAAAGTATCTTACAATTGCTACCAAAAGAAAGTATAATAAGCCAAGTTGTGGTTGCTTCTGGATACTGTGCATGAATCCACATAGATCTGTTTTAGAGGGAACTGTGTACCAATGAAGAAGTATTGATACATAAAGCTATTGTTAGCGTAGAACAATGCCCATGACAGACAAATTGAAACCTACTCTGATGAATTTCTGCATGAAGAAAGATTTCTCTCAGGTGCCAAGCAACCACCTTTCAAAGGCTTTCAGCCAACTTTTTAGTAATGCTGTTTAACTTCTAGTTATAAACAAATAGAAAATTAAAAGCAACTTGGTAGTGTGTATTCTAAAAGCACCACAGTGGTTGAGACTATGGGCACAGGTTATGAGAAAGTGTCATCTTGATACATTTATTCTAGTGACTAAATGGAATCAAATTTAACTTTGAGCATGAAGATTTAGATTCAAACTCTGCAATACTAAAAACGTAGCAAAAAATTTTAGAGATAAATGTAAGAGCCATTTTAAATACACTAACGCTTCTTCACTTAAAACCTTATGAGAACAATGATCTATCTTACAAATAATGACAGAGCATTATAAATGGATGAAACCCAACAGTTTCAGAACCTTCCTGGGACATTATAGACTAATGCTGGAATTTGAGTATGTGAATCTGGTATTCTGGTATGTCATAATCATTGCCATGATCTAGGTTTCCTACCCTGGATCCTCCTCCGAGTTGCTTCCCTGCTTCAGGAGTTTTTCATTTTCTATTTGCTGTAAACCAGACTCAAAGGGTTTTGCTGTCATGATGACACTTGAACGGTTGGAGCCTGGGATGGGAAGCAGAGCTGGGAGAGAGATATAGCGGCCCCGTGTGTCATTGGCAACTTTGACAGTATCAAATACCCGCTTCTGTTGGGCTCTGTCAAAAAAGAAAATGTTCATTACCATCACCGGCAGCCACAGAGGGCTTTAGGAAAGAGACACATATATGCAGTTTGTAAGAAATAAGGCCATCTTGAGTAGCCTCTAAAGTTGGGGAGAAATTGTTAGAAAATAAACTTTAGAACAAGAGCACTCTCTCACAAATAAAAATACTGTGAGGAAAAAACTGAATACAGACTGTCCTCAGGTTACGAATAAGCTAGGTTCTGCAGGTTTGTTCTTAAATTGAGTTTGTATGTAAGTTGGAACAGGTACATTTACCTATACATATGTGCAAGTCATAAATCAGTTAGATGTTTGTAACTGGGAGACTGCCAGTAGCAAGCAGATTATTACTGAATCTCATAATACTTGTCACTTTGGATTGTGGCTTCTCTTAAATTTCCATTTTAGTGGTTGAGTAGCAACACATGTGATCTGTACTCACTTTTGTTTAAAGAGAGAAGAATCCTCATCCAAACTCAACTTTTTACGCATGGTCCCTTCAATCTCAGCTGCCAAAGATTCCTAAGAAAAAAAGAGTTTGAGATGCATTCCTAGTGACTATTGCTTTTAAATTAAGTCTCTACGATTCTTTACTCTTCATATCATAATACAATACAAAAAAATAATCACAGGCTAAAATTTTGGGGAAAATGAGACCTCATAGAAATATAACTTTTAAACTAGAACCAACTACCATTTCATAATTTATTTTTATAAGAAAGCAGTGGAAAAACCAATATAATAAATATAAAATATTACATGTATAGACACACAAAAACCAAAGGTCTGAAAGGCCATCAACCAAATGTTAATAGTGATTCCATGATGACTGAGATTTAATGGTATTTAACCATTTCTTTTTGGTTTTCTATCACTTCAAACTTTTCTCTAATAAACATGTATAGCTTTTGCAATATAGAAAAATTAAAAAAATATAAGCAAGGTTCCTTTTCTCCTGGTCAGGGGTGAGGATTCGACTCGCTTAAGAGTTATGTTCAGTGGAGCTGTGCTGAGGATGACTGGATTTGGAGGCACTGGTGTGAATTCTTGAGTTTAAATATAATAGACAGATGAATACAAATATGGACAGAGAGGCAGATACATGCATAGTGTGGGTATATGTATGAAGTATGTACACTTCTTAGCTCTAACCACTGAGAAGGCCAAACCATGATACGTGTGTTCTATAGGGGCCATCAATGGGCACAAGCAGCACCCAGATCTCGGATTCTAATTACCGTTCCTCAAGAAAAGTAACCAGTTTTTTTTTTTTGAAAAATGACTGACTCCAGGGTTGCAACAAAAAGTACAATATGAAGTTAAACGAGATCCCACTGGCTATATCTGGGACAATTTGAGGATCACAATAAGCACTAATAATAATACACTGAATAAAATAGGAATCTATGAGTCCATACTGACATACCTAAGTGAACAAATGAATAAATGGGACAGAAGAGCTCTAACTTACAGAAGAATGCCAATTAATAAATGCTGAAAAAATGACTTAGAAAATCACCATTTGGTAATCATCATCATAATAGCTGAATTCAGACAAGAACCATCAATGGACGGTATAACTAGTGGGTAAAAGTTTGATAAGGAATAGCATATTTAGTCTCACAGCATCTCCCCATAAAGTATTAATTTTGATCACTTGGTTAGTAAGTATCTGCCGGCTCGGAGCCTGTGGCTCAACGGGCTAAGGCGCCAGCCATGTACACCTGAGCTGGTGGGTTCGAATCCAGCCCGGCCCGCCAAACAACAATGGTGGATGCAACCTAAAAAAAAATGGCCGGGCGTTGTAGCGGGTGCCTGTAATCCCAGCTACTTGGGAGGCGGAGGCAGGAGACTCGCTTGAGCCCAGGAATTGGAGGTTGCTGTGAGCTGTGATGCCACAGCACTCTATCCAGGATGACAGCTTGAGGCTCTGTCTCAAAAAAAAAATAAATAAATAAATAAATAAAAA
>CAUYRH010131954.1:0-38490 GCA_963574655.1 Perodicticus potto
AAGAAAAACCAACCACAACATCTCTCAAAAAATGTCATTTTCCTGAGTGAAAGTTAAGTTGAACCCTGAATGCACACATGCTTATCATGCTTATTCACTGCAAAAGCATTTGGTCAATATATATAGACATATATATATATATATATATATACACGTGTGAGTGTATAAATATATATATATATATGTATATATATATATATTTCTTTTTTTTTTTTGCAGTTTTTGTCCAGGGCTGGGTTTGTACCCGCCACCTCCGGTATATGGTGCCCTAATCCTTGAGCCACAGACACCGCCTGGTCATTATATTTTTTCATGCTACTAAGTATGAGGGGCTACATAATTGGCTCTGATAGTATTGATATGAGGTTTTTCTTGGGATGATTGGTAAGCAATTTAAAGGTAAACACAATGTTATCTTTCAATTAGCTAATGAAGTCTTTTGGGATGGCAATCCTAATTCCTCTCAGAGGGATAATTCAGCTTTGAATCATCATTTTTTAATGTGTCTGTATCTATCTAGTATATTTCCTGTATGAGTCATCACAGAGCATTTTCATGTACATTAACTGATAATGCTTCTAGGAAGAATTCTGTAGGTGGACATGACACTTACTGAAGGTTACATTCCTTGGCCGTGGTGGCCAGGACACATCTGATAAGACTTGAATCCTCTGACTTCTGGTCCAGGACTGTTACTCTGTCAGGACAAGAACCACCTCCTTTGAATTTTTCATTTCTATTCCTCTTGAAACCTTCTAGCTTATTTTAAATTTGCTCACTAAACCATTATAAATAAACGTTCTTTGCTATTCATTTTTGAAGTATTTTCAACAGCAACAGTATTAAAAGCAGAGGTCCTAGTAGGTTTCCTTGAGGACAAATAACATTCTATGAGGTTTTGCTCAAGTATTTCCCTGGCTATGAGCTAAAGGGCAAGATTTTCTACCTCTGTAAAAGCAAGATGCCGGATTCATCTGTTTTGTTTTTCTCAGGACATGTTGAAACTCTAAATCAAGTCCTTCCGTGACAGGATTCTGCAGCATCCTGCGTTTTTAATTCATGTCATTCATTGGCGTTTTAAATTATGTAGTTAGTTGTATAAATATGAAAATGTCTGTTTAAACCTCTTGGGTGAAAGCGTCTTTAAGATGGGCATTTTGTCTCTTTGTTCATGTTGTATCCCCAGCTCCTTACCGCAGAAACAGGCCCCCATGAGAAGCCTAACTTCTGTTAGCTGGCTGGGAGGATGGGTGGAGAGACAGAAGGAAAAATCACATGTGAATCTTGGATTTGTGGGTTTTAAGACAGAATCCTGGAATGCGGGAGGTATCCTAGTGACTCCCCTTCCCGGTCTCTTCAAAGATGAGCAAATGGAGAAAAACACGGCCCTTACCCAATTCCAAAAAATGACGGCTGCTTATAGATAGAAAAACAGTGTTAGGCGCTCAAAGCCACACAGTTGAAATGGAGCGAACATTATCCCAAGGAAGGAGACAGATGATGTATTTTAAAACACCTGCATTTGGCAGATTACAGCGCTCCTTCCTGTCTTTCATGCATTTGTTTCTGTTCATTGCTGTCACTGAAAGAGAAAAGAGGATCTTCGGGGAGGGTGTTTTTACTTTCTGACAATAGGAAGCACATGAGTTCAGTTGGTTCTTATCCAAGTTTATACATTGGAAGACATATTTTCCCTTTTGGTTCTCCTCTGCTTTTTCTCATTTCTCCTTCTCTGCTTCTATTCTTTCTTCCTCTTCCCTTCTTTCTTCCTTCTCTCTCTCTTTTTTGTTTTTGGCCTTCACTGTTTTATATTTATATGACACATTTCAGACTTTCTCAGAATTTAGAAAGAGAGAGCATATGTGCTCTGAATCCTAGATTATGTATTTTGGTTCGTGATCCATTGAATCAAAATTAGTTCAAACTGTGGAACTCTTCAGATGATCGTAAATTCCTCATTTTGGGTTTTTTTTTCCAGTCAGCTGGACATGGTCACGATCTAATTCTTCATAGCTTCATATATCTTAAGTATTCCAAAGTTGTGCCATCTTTCCATCTTCCAGACATACCTTAAACTAATCTAGAATGAGAGAGAAGGCCCTCAGAATTGCCAGAGGTGACTCCCAAACTTTTATTTTCAAGAAGCTTTCAAGATTATGCCAAGATTTGGCTCTTGGAATAATTTTATGGGCTACATCGTTCATCTGAAGAACTCTGGCTGCCCCTTCTAAAGACCTGCCAACTGATAATAGTCACCAGAAGAAAACACTGCATGATGCTTAAACCCAAGCTTAGAAAGAAAAACATCTGGATGGGTAAAGGAAAATTGCTAAGAGGAAGAAAAATCTAAGCCATCTTATTTTGGACATTTGCAAGTAAACCATATTTGTTGAAAATCAGCCTAAGACATGGTCTTATACACAGAGAGATCTAGAGAAATGTTTCTCTTGGAATGCCCTACTAAGATTATCTTGGTTTTTGCTTATGTACCCAAAATTGGATATTCAAAAAGAATCTGAATACATTTTGCTTTGGAAATGTATGGCTTTCATTTAAAACCATTCTCATGCCACTACTGAGTTTTCAATAGCTTGGCTTAGAGACTACTGTAAGGAGGTACTCATGTGATCCATGAATGGAATCACTAAAGTATTATATGTGTTTTCAACCCCTTCATAATACATGAGCAATATTTACCAATTTTCAACCCCTTCATAATACATGAGCAATATTTAACAATTTTATTTTATTTTTTTTTGAGACAGAGTCTCACTTTGTCACCCTCAGTAAAGTGCTGTGGTGTCACATCTCTCAGCAACCTCCAACTCTTGGGTTTAGCCAATTCTCTTGCCTCAGCCTCCTGAGTAGCTGGGACTACAGGTGCCCGCCACGACACCCGGGTACTTTTTTGTTGCAGTTTGGCCGGGGGAGAGGGGGATTCGAAATTACCACCCTCGGTACATGGGGCTGGTGCCCTACCCACTGAATCACAGGTGCCCCCCACACACAATTTTATTCTTAATTTTCTGTTTTCTTCCTTTTATCAAAACATATATCAAAGCAAGATTAGGTCATTTGTAAATATCCAGAGGTTTGTGGAATAAAGCAAAATGTCACATGAGACTTCTTGGAAGCTGACCTGTCATTAATAATGTGACCCTAGTTGTTATTCCAGAACATTCTTTATTTAGGGACAAATCTTTTTTCTTTCTTTTTTTAAATTAAATCATAGCTGTGTACATTAATGCAATCATGGGGTACAATGTGTTGGTTTTATATGCAATTTGAAATGTTTTCATTGAACTGATTAACATAGCTTTCATGGTGTTTTCTTAGCCATTGTGTTCAGACATTTATATTCTACATTTTGTAAGTTTCACCTGTACCCTTCTAAGATGCACTGTAGGTGCAGGGACAGGTCTTGAAAGAAACATTGATATGCTTACAGAAATATGCACCTGCAATAAATAGCTAAAAGTTGCATGTGTTTCATGGTCCCTTCATCCTTATTTCAATGGAAAAATAAAAATGATATATATATTTATAACATAAAGCAAGATATGCTGAAATCTGTATGCATTGTTGAATGGCTAAATCAAGCTGATCGATAAGTCATTACCTCACTCTTCATTTTGTGGTGAAAATAATTAAAATCTACTCTCTTGGGTGGTGCCTGTGGCTCATCGAGTAGGGCGCCAGCCCCATATACTGAAGGGGGCGGGTTCAAACCTGGCCTTGGCCGAATTGCAAAACAGAAAAATAGCCGGGCATTGTGGGGGGTGCCTGTAGTCCCAGCTACTCGGAGGCTGAGGCAAGAGAATCACCTAAGCCCAGGAGTTGGAGGTTGCTGTGAGCTGTGTGACACCACGGCACTCTACTGAGGGCGATAAAGTAAGCCTCTATCTCTACAAAAAAAATTAAATAAAAAATCTACTCTGTTAGCAATTTTCAGGAAATTAAAACCCCAATGAGATATTACCATGTACCTATTATCATAGAAGGGCTATTACCAAAAAGATAACAAGAGTTGGTGAGGATGCACAGAAAAGAGAATGCTTGCACATTTATGGTGGGGACATACAATAACTTATCATGGCCATTATGGAACCCAGTGGAGAGGTTCCTTAAAAAATTAAAAGCAGAACTACCTTATGATCCAGCAATTCTACTGGGCATATATGAAACTAGTATGTCAGAGACACATCTGCCCACCCATGCTTACTGCAGCATCACTCACAATGGTGAAGATATGGAATCAACCTAAGTGTCCCTCAGCAGAAGGCTGGATGAAGAAAACAGGGTGTGTATAAACAAGAGAATGTTATTCGGCCTTAAAACAGAAGGAAATCTTGTCATTTGCAATAACATGATGAACCTGGAGGGTGTCAGGTTTAGTAAAAAAAGCCACGCGCAGAAAGCCAGATAATTTGTCTTCTTGTTTTATGCAGAATCTAAAAAAGTTGAATCACAGAAGCAGAGAGAAGAAGGGTGGTTACCGGGGAGTTAGATAGCTGAGTAGGTATTGGTCAAAAGGATGCAAAATCTCAGGTAGATAGGAGGAGTAAGTTCAAGAGAACTATTGTAAAATCTGCTGACTATAATTAATAAGACAGTAGAACCTCTGTAAGTTGACCACCCAAGGGACTGTAAGAAAATGTTCAACATGCACAGGTGGTCAGCATAAGGACTGAGGCTGACTGTGCTGATGTGTACATGGGGTGCATGTCCAGTCTATGAGACTAGGTCACCTGCAGGAGGTGGTCAGTATAGCAAGGCGATCAACTACAGAAGCCCTACTGTATGTTACATCCATCCATGGTAATTTTTTCATGTAAATTTGGGATCTAGGAAAACTGAGGCTCATTGTAGGTCTGAACATAGTGGTTCTGATAACAATTTGTCACAGAAGACAAAATCTAACAAATTTCATTGTGCTCATATTTGGATTATCTTCATGCAGATGCTATTATGGGTATAGAACATCTTAATTGAGGGCCTAGATAGATACAATTTCAGCTTAAATAGAAGCTGGCATAACTGAAATTGCAGCTTCGATGTGCCAGTTTCAAGCCATTCTTCTTTATTTATTAAAGCAGGTTCTCTATTAAGCAACAGATGGTTATTGCAATTCGAGGATTTAGAGCCTTAAAAGTAGTAAAATACCTCTTCTTTTAAAATATTCATCATTTATATACATCTTTCCCCTTAGTTGGTATAAATATTTGGTTCTCTGAACCACAAAACAAAGCAAACAACTTAAGTCTCCCTATTTGTCATAAAAACAGAGCTACTGAAAGAATTTAAATTATTTTCCTGAACATGAAGCTTTAATAGTTTTTGCTGCTTCTTTTTAATTATTAAGACACAGAATTATTGTAGATCACCTTAAGAAGCTCAGTGATATATAAAGGTTATTCAGTAAATTAAAACAATTTTTCGTAGGAGTCAGTTTTCTATTTAAAGTTCAATAGTTTGCATTTTGTAGGTCTGTGAGTATAGCCAGGGCTGTTTGCCCCCTACAAATCTGCTCTTTTGTTAGCTCAATCTGAATGATGTACAAGATACTGAGGGTGACTCCACCCAGCCTGTGCCCTCTCCACAGTGAACAAAACCAAGTGGCCAGTGGAAGTCAGCTCAGTCTGCTCTAGAAAAGTCTGTGCCTTGGGGAGAGGAGCAGGGAGATAGCACCAGACCGGAGGAAGGGGAAACTTGTGCATCCATTAGCCTGGAAAAGTGCTTTGTGCAATTGTCTGCCCAGAGGGCTCATTTTTCTCACAATTCACCTTAAAAATAGCAAGCCTGACTTTTACCCAGACCTTGGTTACTAAGTATATTTTTCAGGATTTTTCTGGTTAATACTGACTCTATTTTTCCTAGTGGTGAGCATATTTTGATCTCTTTTCCTCTTACCATTGTTACCTGGCCCACATGATCTGTGCTTGAGGAAACAGAAAAAGGGAGGGAGGGATTTAACTTTCGAGCACATGCGCTGTGCCATGTGTGGTCCGGAAGTCTGTGAGAGTTGGTGTCTCTGGCTGAAAAGACTGAAGACCTTTGCCCGAGGATGAACTGCTAGTGAGTGACAGAAGCGGAACTCAGGCTCAAAAGTGCAGAATGGTCAGCACTATAAGCTCCTCTATACCACGTGTTTCACAAAGAGAACAGCTAGGGACACCCCGGGCACTCTGGGGCCACCGATGACTCTAACAACATATTCTAGAGAAAAGCCAATGGTTGCCTGATCTTTAGCCTCAGAATCAAAATCACTGTGAGCTTTGACTCATCACCTTCTAACGGCAGTTTTAAGGAAAGTTGCTTTTTAAAGAATTAAACTCATGGTTTCTTTACTGATATTTCTTCTGCTACTCTCAGGGGAAACAACCCACACAGTAGGCAGCCTCAGAAAATGAGACAAAATCCATTCTTGGGGACCCCTGGGATGAGCTTTCTAAGGTCCATGCCAGAAAGCCCTGGAGCCTGAAGGTAAAGCACAGTGTCACTCTCGGTCCCTGAAGTGGAGTCCTGAGGCAGAGTTTCATCACTGCTTCTGCTTCATTTCCCCCCACTGACCCAGGCTACCTAGGCCTGGAGGTGTCACAGTGGGGACCAGCCTACGTCAAACAGCAGCATCTCCTCAAGAAGGAAGGAAAGGGCCCTGCGTTTCCTACCATTCAGTTGCAGTTGGACCAGCTCTATGCCCTCAGATCACTTCCAGGCATGTGGCACTTGTCTTTTGTCTGAAAAATCCTCCCTGAAAGTGATCCATCCATTGAAGGTTTTAGAAACAGGAACCTCTCTGATTTACTCTTAGATTTCTGGGCAAAGATCCTGAATATACAACCTCCAGCCCCACCACTCTTAGTAGCCTACAGAGTTCCTGAGGTTTTAAAATTCAAACTCGATTATCCCTGGCTTTTGCTTAAAATCCTTCATGGCCTTCTCATTGTCTTCAATGAGAAGCCAATTACCATTCTTCTCTCTCCCTGCTTTCCTTTCTTAATCTTATATTTCATTATGATCTACAAATTCTTTCACAAGCTGGCTTTCACCAGCTCTTCCAGGCTCAGGTTTAAACTCTGAGTCTACATGACCCTGGGGGAAAAAAAAACTTAACATCTTGGGTCTCAATTTCTTTATCTCTAAAATGGAGAAAATGGTGCCTAACTCACAGAGCTGCCATGAGAATGGATGAAGGAAAGGAGAGAATACACAAGAAGCATTTAGCCTAGGGCTGATGCCTTAGGGGTGAGGGGCTTCAGACAATGCAACCATTATTAGGGTTTACAATTTCTCCTTTCTCCTCTCACTCTTCCATAGGGCCCTGCTGAATAGCCTAAAAGGTTCTTTCCAATTTCCCCAAAAGTGCCAGACCCAGGAGCCTTGCATGCCTTGCTCCTGGCACATAAGGGGCCTCTCTTAGCCTCTTCCACTCCCCTTTCTGGGCTCCCAAACTTGTATGAAGACAGTCCCCACAACTTCCTTACACAAAGCTCTTCCTGCCCTGGAGGCTCCCAGGCCAGTCCTGTCCAGTAAGTGGCCAGTCACACATGTTACTTAAAATTCTCTTGCAGCCTCATTCAAAAGTTAAAAAGAAATGGATGATGACACATGACCAATATAAAATATATTAATGAGACATTTCAATCTTGTTGCATTAAGTATGAAATCCAGCATGTATTTCACACCCTGTGGAATGTCAACTACTAACAGCCACATATGACCAGTGGCTGCTGTGATGGGCTGCACAGCTTAAGAGGGTGAGGACCGAGCCTGACCCTATTTCGTCTGCACTTGGATGTGAACAGCTCCGTCAGGTGTTATATATTTGCTGTAACAAAGTAGCACAGAATGAGGGGATTAAAAAACAGAAACATAGTTTCTCACAGTTCTGAAGGATAGAGGTTAAGCTCAAGGGGCTGGGGGGATTGGTTCTTTCTGAGGCTGTGAGAATTCTGCTCCAACCCTTCCTCCTGGGTTGGCGATCCGCTGGCAATTCTCAGCTGTGTCTGATCAGTCCAGTCTCTGCTTTCACCTTCACGTGGTGTTGTTCTTAGGCGCCCGAGCGAGGGTGCGTATGTGTATGTGCGTGATCCGTCTGTCTCAAATTCTCCCCTTTTATAAGGACACCAGACATATTGGATTAGGACCTTGCCTTCAGTAATTACATTTGCAACAACGATGAGATCACCTTCTGAGATACTGTGGCTTAGGACTTCAGGGTATGAATTTGGGTGGGTGGGAACACAATTCAGCTCAGAGCAATAAGGCAGACCTTGGCTGAGTCTTGCTTCAGGGATCATGGCCTAGCAGGGCAGGGCAGGGCCCAGCTCTATGTCGTTTTGATTCCAAATTCAACACTTTTCCTATTCCTGTTCCTTTGGGGACAGCCAGGGTCGGGACTGGGTTATCAAGGACAGAATAGACTGTTTCTCTGTAGCCTATTTTTATTTAATTTTCAAACATTCTTTTTAAAATAAAATTGATATGGTACTTAAATCCACATGCGTTACAAGGACATGCAATGTCTGTGAACTTGCCCTTTCTCCTCTTGCGTTTCTCTATTAGAGTCGCTTCCTTTTACTGTGTTGGTGTCTGGCGATCAGTGACTTAGGTTTTCTGCTGAGGAAAATGAGGTTTGGAGGGGAAAGCAATTGGAAAACTAAGTAAATAAGGCAGTTTGAAGCAGGCAGGATGGCCCTTCTCTGTGTGTGACGTTAGCCAACTCTTTGAGGTAAAGTTTCCAGACAGAGCCGCCCTTGGTCTAAGCCAGGACTCAACCCCCCTCGACGTGCCCTTGGTGTTTTCCAGGCAGCTCAGTAGGATCCAGCTTCAACTTCCACATTGCACAGAAAAGAGGCTTGAAGGCCAGATTTTGGGATTTGCCAATAAGGCAGGGATTGTGGTGCACTGTTGCTGCGTCTGCAGACCCAGGTCATCTGGTTCTGTCTGCCTCTGCACCGCAGGGAAGTGTCCTATTCCTGCCTCTGTGGAGGAGTGTCTTTCGCAGCATTTAAAAGACACCTTCAACACCACTTGGTGTGTGATAAGCCAACACCAGCATTCACTTGGCTGCGACCAAGGACCTTCTGTGCAGCTGGGAGAATTTATTACCAAAAATTATTTTCCAGACTGATTATTCAATTCTTTCTTTTAAAGGTCAGACTTTGTTATATTATGCTTAAGGATTCCTTTTTATAAATTGCCTTTGTTGCCAAAATGGGCTCCCCTTGGAGGACTTGGAAAACTATTTCTTTTTCTTTTTCTCTGAAAAGACTTATGCAGTTGAAATTATTACTACGTATTCTCTTACTATGGGTGAAGAGTTGTTTTTGAAAAAGCTTCAGGCAGCTGACTGGAGCCCACAGTGACCAGGAAACACAGCTAGGTCTGAACTTGGGACCCTGATGTCCCTACGTGCTCCACAGACACTCTAGAGTTTTCCTTCACCCTGAAACAGTCTTCCCACAGTCTTGTAGATTGGGTTTCAAACTTCTCCAGCAGATGGGTGGTGTCCAGCTCAGAACAGAGAACAATAGGGCTGCTATATGGCCGGCTGCCGAAGGGCAACTTTTCACAGCCTCACTCCTCACACAGGTGCTGCAGTGACACCCAGAATGGTTCACTCCCATTACAGCCCCTTCCCAGGAAGTCATAATGTTTAACTTCCCCTTAACCATTTTCATGGTTCTTGTTGGTCTCTTCCCTGGCACCCACTGTCTAATCAGAAAACACATTTGAATCTTTTCTTCCTCTGTGCATACTGAGAATCTGAATGTTGAGCCAGAATCATGAAAGATTTAAATGAGATAAAAACAGATGTGAACATCTATTGAGTGCTTACCACATATCAGATTAAGCTTTTTAGTGTCATTTTCTAATTTCGTACTTCACAAAAACCATATGTGTAGAGAACTATTATTATCCTTATTTTATAGTTGAGGCAAAAATAAATTACACCTTGGAGCCTACTTCAAAGCTTTCATTCCTCCATAAAGGAAGGGGAAGAAAGAACTAGTAAGCCAAGGCATGTAAGCATTTTTATGTGTCACCTATTTTAACAGCAGGTGGTGTTAAAACATTTTTCCGATAAGAATAGTGAAATTGAGAGAAACTCATTTCTCCCATCTTGACAAAGCCAGATGGGATTTAAGACACTTCTCCAAAGTCTTTGTGTGGAGGGCACCTTCTACGATGCAACAGAGATTATCTCTAAATTATTTGGAGTGTACCTGTTTAGTATACATCGTTCTTTTTTCTCCTAAAACATTAATTTTTCATCCAGAAAATTTAATAGTGGAAATATTAAGATTAATATTCAAGAATCTATCATGAATCAAGAAATCTAGGAAATCCAGGGTGCTCTATACACACTATTCAAATAATTAGAAGAACATACACATGACAACAATAAATAAATAAATAAAAAACACCAGACTGAAACTATTCTGAGCATAGCTGGATCTGAACAATCGAATCTTTGACTGCTACCAAGGTGTTATTTCGTT
Organism: Perodicticus potto; assembly: GCA_963574655.1. NCBI lineage: Eukaryota > Metazoa > Chordata > Mammalia > Primates > Lorisidae > Perodicticus > Perodicticus potto. The sequence continues at coordinate 10,506 of CAUYRH010131954.1, forward strand.
ATTACCAGTGTGTTATTTCATGCACTGCCATTTAATTAAACGTACCATTAACTCCTGTGGAGCTGGAATGGTAAAACCCTAATTTTCACAACATAACTAAAAATGTAGCCATTATATCATAATTGTTTTCAGTTTTTAAAACCCTACCATTCTCAGGACCTATTGCATCTACCCATTATCAGCATTCTTGTGCAAATGAGAACACACCTCGTTCTTTCATATTATCTCCTCTTTATTATTTTATCCTTGGTTTCACAACTCTAAAACAAGATGGTGGCATTTACAATCAGGTTGTTATTTCAGGGGAAAATATTACAGCTCTAGTTTCACCTTGCGACGTACTCTTCTGTAACTTCATTTCGTAATCTAAGGAAACATGTTTATAAGAGAGAGAAAATGAAAAACTTCTCCCATTTTTATCACTATGTCAACAGTGGAGCTTCTCAAGTTGGTGTGATTAGAGAATTATTATTTCTTCCTAAATTTTCCTCATTTGCTAATGAATATGTAGTGTTTTTCTTATATGAACATATATAAAATAATATGTGAAAATCATATATAAATGTTTCATTTAAGTCTTTCTTCTGTTGCTCTTTAATTTTTGAGAAAAAAAAATGTAGAATCACAACATTGGTTTTCCTGGCAAAAATTCTTCCCGGAAGACACAATATGGTATGAGATACTCGCTAACAGCAGGTAACATCCAAAGCCATTTCTACTAAAAAATATACCATCTGGAAAAAAGCAATTTGTGGAAATGAGTGTCAGTATGATTGTATTATCTTAGGTTAATGATGATGGTAACTGCATCATCAAAGTAGATCTGTTAGTAGGAAATGGAAGAGTATTTGGAAAGAGTCATTATGAATAGCTTTTGTTTAAACTTTCTGGCTATTTCATTTCAAAGTGAGAGGAACCAGACCAAGACCACATGGCTGTTTCCTTGCATGTTCTGAATAAAATGTGGGAAGAGGGGTAGTGCGAGACTTAAGTCTTTTTTTTTAAAGACAGAGTCTCAGTTTGTCACCCTCAGTAGAATGCAACGGTATCACAGCTCACAGCGACCTCCAACTCTTGGGCTTAAACAGTTCTCTTCCCTTAGCCTACCAGGTAGCTGGGACTACAGGCACCTGCCACAATGCCTGGCTATTTTTAGAGATGAGGTGTCTGGCTCAAGCAATCCACCTGCCTCAGCCTTCCAGAGTACTAGGATTACAGGCGTGAGCCACCGTGCCTGACCTGAGACTTAAGCCTTAATATGACTGAGAAAACTGTTTCTTAGATTTGACGCAGAGTGCATGTCTTTCCCTGTGCCTCAGCGTTCCTTATATATTCACACCAATGGCTTCTGCACCAGAGACTGTACCTCCCTGGCCCCAGGTCCCCAGTCTTAAACCCACCCCCTATGATATAAGTGATACTTCTTTAGCTTCCAGGCCAATGACCAAAAGTCCCACACCGTACCCTACTTGCATAGTACTATAAGCATTTTCTTCCTTATGATGGTCATAAGTGTGCTTTTTAAAATTCATATCGGCATGATTCTGTGAATAATGACTATCTACGCCTGCTAGACTTTAAGTTCCCTAAGTGCCTACTACAATGCCTGACACTTAGAAGGGACCCACAAACATGAATTAATGACTTGTCTTTAGAGTAATGATGATTGTGGCTTTGGACCACCATCCTGAAGTTTGTCACTAGCTTTGCTAAGCAGAAGTGGCTTGGCTAGTAGGGTGGCGTGCTCTGCTGGCAGCATCCGGCACAGTCGGGGACTGTGGAACGGAGATTTCATCTGTTGGAAACTATCTGGGCTGTGTGGACATCAAAATTGAAGGGATTAGAACAACTGACTCCTTAATCAACAGAGTCAAAATAACTTCAAAGGGATTTCTGTCTTGGAAAGATTGGGCAAGAGTACAGAGGAGGGTCAAAGTCTGCATGTAGGAAATGGTAAATCTTCTGCTCTGACTTTATAAAGCTCTATTTCCACCATATTGCGAATGTTTCCAGTTTAGTTTCAGGCATGTTCCCAAAGAGAACAGTAACGACTAGAATTACCTTGGAAAATGGTTCAATGCTTTTTCCCCAGATGGATAGTAGAGAAGAGCAGTGAATTGCCCATGATTCCAGGTCTGGAATTCAGAGCTCGTTCTCTCAGGCTACATTCCTGATGTTTGCACAGAACTGCTGCTTACGTACCTGGGGCCACTCCCTCACATGCACCTGATGTGGGTGATCTGGGCTAATCACTTAAATTTGGGAGACTTAAGGCTTTTATTTTCAGCATGCAAAATGTGCAAAATATTTTTAGCTAGATAAAGTCCCTTTGACTTGTAGATTATTTGTTACTGTCAACCAACTCTCTGCTCTTCCCCAACTGTGTGATTCTTTGGACATCATTTCTAAACACAAGCCCTATTCTGCTCAGTATATGGAAGTTCAGCATCAGTAGTAAATGGTGCTTACATGTAATATAGCACAACACTTATATTGATGTATTGCCAGACACAGTTCTAATGCACACATATTAATAATAACTAATTTAATCCTCATGATGACCTTATGGGAATCACTATTATTTATTCCCATTTCACTGATACGGAAACTGACACCCAGAAAACTTAAAAGCCATACCCTCAGTCTCACAGATCTGATATAAGGCTGGTCCCTTATTTGAATTCAAATAGTCTGGCCCCAGAGTCTGCCCTAACCTGATTAAAAGACAACTGTCTGTGAGAAGTGGACCTTGTCTTTTATGTTTATTTATGTCTTACTCCTTTTCCAAAAGGATTTGAAGTACTTTACTAGTGTGCACACTACACCACATATGAAATATATGAATAAACAAAGGGAAAAGAAGTCCAATGGATGAGATGAATGCTAAAAAGCTTTTGAACACTTTACTAAAAGTGGACTTAATTCTGGGCTCTAAGTAACCTAGTAGTAAATATATAAAACAAAATACCATCCTAAAATAATAAAGGAAAACTTGCAACATCCATCTATGCAAGATAGGACTTGGAAAAAATATTTTTAAGAATCTCCACCAATAATTCTGATAATAAGCACAATAACAATGTGGGGTCCATTACACTAAAAATAAATGAAACCAAACAAAAGCCAACTGGTTAGGAGAACTATCCTCTAAATCCTTAAAAACTAGAACCTGATTTTATTTTCATCCTTGAAGTATTAGCCCAGGAATTTCAGAAAAAAAGTATTATCTTCCACCCACATTTATTTTGTTATCTCTTTTTTCCTCCTTTTGTTTTTCTTCGTAATCGCATGAACTCAGCCAAACTGGAAGAAACCCAGCCAATTATGAGCTCAGTCTTCTTTCATCCTCTACAAGACCATCGACTTTCTCAAGTTCCAGGCTCCACTGTGACTCTCGGGATGAGATTGGTATCTCTACTCACCAGTTTCCAATAGATCCAGGTGCGCTGTCGTCCTCTTCCCAGATCTGGGCGTCACTTCTGGCTCCCCTGTGACCCCTATGCCTGCCCCACTTTGTCCCAAGGAGAATATACCAGGGCTCTCTGCTGAACCTGCAGCCTAACAATCCTCATGGCCAAGAAGACTATTTTTGCCTGAGTCAATCGACTGAAAGCTCATCATCACGCAGTCGTTTCCAATCTCGGGCGATGGCCTTTCCCCAATCGCTGCAGCTATCATATGTTCATTTTGTGCATTTGTTGATCCCTTCATTGATTAATCCAGCATTTAGAGACATTCGTTTGTCCAACTTTATGCCAGGCATGGTGTTGTGAATGAAAAGGTGCTCATCCTTTCCTCAGGGAGGGATATAATGGAGGAACAAGTCAATGAAATAATCTCACCAATAAATGTGTATATATTTCGGTGAGTGCTAAGAGAGAAAAGGCTAAGTTTTGAGAACTGCTCTAGAGCCTCCAATCTACTTCATCCCATTCCTTTCAACAGATTCTCTCCATCTCTGTTCTACCAGCTTTATCCATTTTTTAAATGTCACTGTTTCTTGAAGACTTTCACAAGGATTTGGAATGTTCACACATCTTTAAATAAAGTGATCACCTTCCCATGTTTTCAGATGCACAGGTATTCAGTGTTTTGTCTCCAAGACAAATAGAAACCTGGTAAGTTGAGCTCAACAAAATTCCAACAGCAGTAGTTCTCAAAGTGCGGTTCCTGGGCTAGTAGCCTTGCACCACTTGGTAACTTGTTAAGAACACAAATGTTCTGGCCTCTCCATAAGCTTACTGACCAGAAACTCCAGAGATAGGGCTCAGGAATCTGTGCTATAAGAAACCATCCAGGGATTCTGATGAATGCTAACATTTGAATGCAATGTATAGGACAAACTCTCTATCTTAAAGAATATTCAAAACCAATTTATCTTGAAAGGTAGTAGAATATTGATTTCATGCATTTGATTGTGAATGGACTGCTGTGCAAACTATAATCCCAGGGGGTTAGGGTCATCCCAAAATCCTGGATGATCAGGATTTTTAGAAGAGGTGACCAATTGAATATTTTATTCCACAGAATGCCTTTTCATGTGCGAAGACTGTTTCCTTTACAACCCCATCCCTAAGCCCCACCTGAGTAACATTTAGCCGATTTAGAAAGCAAACCAGTGTCACATAGACTCAAGAAATTTAAATAAAAAGATAATTCCATTTCTTAAAATCATACAATTTCAAAAAGAAGTGGAAAAAATGCAATGTATGAATAAGAACTGGAAAAGTATAAACAATCATAGAAAACAAACATAAGCACCTGTTCTCTGTCTGAGGTCAGCTGCTAAGCTCTGTGAGGCAGAGCAGATGTCCACTGGACGCAGGAGCTCACAAGTGAGACCATCTGATCTGACGGACTCCGAACTCCTCCTGACAGTGGTGAACACAGGCCCAGAACTCACTGACATTTTCTAGGAAACTGGAGGCTCGGTTTAAGTTAGGAAGACCAACCCACAACCACATTAGAATGGTTGAAATAGCCAATATTTTAACCTTTCCTTATTTTTACATGCAAATCAATAAGCTGAAGTCTTAAAAATGAGAAATGGTGACCACTCACTTCAGATAATTAAAAAGTTCTGTGTGTGTCCATGGGGATGGGTTTGTGTGGTTAGGAATGGGTGGGGAGCTGGGGATGTAACAAAGCTGGCTGAGCTGTTGTTCCAGCTGGTAGGCATTTAATTTTGTCTTTTTTATGTATTTCTTTGTTTACTTTATCTTATAATCCAATCTGAGAGTCTATTTTAATACAAAAGCCCATTTAAATTTATTTCCATTAGACTACTATGTGGGCTCAGTTCTGTCACTGAGTTGTTTTCAACTCTCCATCTCCTGTTCTTTTTCACACATTGTATCTCAGTGTCTCATTTATTTTATTCATTATTCATGGGAACTGCGCACAGGGCCATGAGCTTCAGGGTCCTTCCCTTGTACTCTGTGCCGTTCCACAGTCATGGGACAGGCTGTATATAAAATGTTAACAGGGTTAAGACAGCAGCATATGAAATTGTGGGGGACACTCATAACCAAGTGGGATAGATGTTTTTCCATTTCCACTCCTGATCCTCTCTCCAGCCTCCTCTGTAATGGAGGATTGCAACCCAGAATGGGATGTCACTCCCCTGACTATCCTCCTAAAGAGTCATTCTGATTTAAAATTTAAGGAAAAATTTCCCTTTTTTGTTTTTCATTCTGTGATTTTCCATATATCCATTCTGTCGGATTTCTTTCCGTGTAAGTGATGAGGTAGGGGTCTATTTGTTTTTTTCTGCATAGTTACCAGTTGATGCACCATACTTTATCTAGCTTTCTCCTATAAATCTGAAATGTTTCCAGATACACATTTGCTGTATATCTACCAAAAAAAAAGTTTATTTGATTTCTTTTGCTTTTTTAATCTTTTGGTATGATAAAGTACTATGGATTAAAGTTTGTCTCCTCCTCCAAAATTCATATATTATAGCCCTAACCCCCAAAGAGGGGACATTGGGAGGTAATTAGGTTTGGAGGAGATCATGGGGTGGGGATCTCACGGGGATTAGTGCCTTATAGGAAGAGCCTCCAGAGGGTGAGTGCTCTCTCTCTCTCTCTTTCTCTTTCTTTCTCTCTTTCTTGTGTCCCCACCCCTATATCTCAGGACACAGTGAGAAGATAGCCAGCCATCTGCAAGCTAGAAAGGATTCCTCACTAGGAACCAAATTGGCTGGTGCCTTGATCTCAGACTTCCCAAGAAGTGTCAGAACTGTGAGAAATAAACTATTTAAGTCACACAGGTTCATATATATATATACATATATACATACATATATATATATATATTTATATATATATTTATATATATATTTTTTTTTTTTTTTTGAGCCAGAGTCTCACTATATCACCCTCGGGTAGAGTGCTGTGGCATCACAGCTCACAGCAACCTCAAACTCTTGGGCTTAAGCGATTCTCTTGCCTCAGCCTCCCAAGTAGCTGGGACTACAGGCGCCCACCACAAAGATCGGTTATTTTCTTATTGCAGTTGTCATTGTCATTTAGCTGGCCTGGGCTGGACTGGAATCCACCAGCCTCGGTGCATGTGGCTGGTGCCATGACTACTGTGCTATGGGTGCTGAGTTGGATTTTAATATATTTTTATATTTTTTATTTTTATTTATTTATTTATTTTTTTGAGACAGAGCCTCAAGCTGTCACCCTGGATAGAGTGCCATGGCATTACAGCTCACAGCAACCTCCAATTCCTGGGCTCAAGTGAGTCTCTTGCCTCTGTCTCCCAAGTAGCTGGAACTACAGGTGCCTGCCACAGCACTGGGCCATTTTTTGGTTGCAGCCATCATTGTTTGGCGGGCCCAGGCTGGATTCGAACCCGCCAGCTCAGTTGTATGTGGCTGGCGCCCTAGCCCGTTGAGTCACAGGCGCTGAGCCCTTAATATATTTTTATAATAGTTTGTAGGGAAAATTGAGCTCTCATCTTTTGCATAAAACTCGCTTCCTGCTTGAGAGACCTAAAGAATCTCTCTTTAGGCAAGTGAGTGGTGGGTATGTGCGGGAGATCAGAAAACTGGCCTCCAAGAGAAATTAGATACGTGAGGTGTGGCAATCCCCGGCCTCATGGTTATGGTCAAAGTCTGTACATTGCAAAGGTCTCTTGTTGCTGGAGGCAGAGGTCATGCTCAAGTGGTTTTGCAAAAGCAAAGGTGAGACATTCTATCTGACCTTCTCCACGTCCTCCCTATCAGTGCTAATGTTGGGCAAGCAGCTTTTGTCTACTTCTTCCTGTTCTATGAAAATAAATACGGACCAGAGGTTTATTTGGGAGGGCTCCTTCCAGACTTCCTCGGTCTCCCGCACAAACTCTGTGTCAAGCGTCTTCATTCCTTGTACCAGGACCCCCTCATCCGGTGTCCCCACACCCCTTCAATAGTCTAAGCTAACTAAGCCATATTTTTGTATAAGAAATGCATAACAAATACCTGAAAATGTGGACATGCTTTGGAACTGGGTAATAGGTAGAATGTGGAAAAATTATGAGGTGCATATTAGAAATAGGGGTGCTAAGGGTGGTTCTAGTGAGGGCTTGGAAAGAAAGGACAGGTGGAGAGAAAACTTTCATCTTCTTAGTTAATACATAAATAATCATGAACAAAATGGTGGTACAAATATGTGCTGGCGTCCTTTAAAACCTGTGGAGCTGGTGGCGATGGACTGAAGCAAAGTAAAATTAGAAAAGGTGAGAAATAAAGAGACAGAACAGGCAGAATAAAGTTTTCAAAGGTGGGAAACACAAGGGGGCCATTGCTAGTTTGTGGGGTTCAGCAAATGGCCCTAATTGTTCTACTCAGCTTTTATTGAAGGCTATTTGCTCATTAGCCCAGAAGGTAAGCTGAGGAAGGGAACAAAAATGTCAATGGTTTCTCTGAGTAAGCATGTCAGCTCCTCTTGTTTATAATAATTTACATAAAGAGTCTGAGCAGCCTTGAGGAATCTGAAGCCTGAACCTCATATGGGGGCAGCCTCCTGTCTGTGGTCACACACTCAGATTCCTTGGGGGAGGTTAATCCCCACTAGTTCACTGTGTAGTAAAACACCACCAGCTCAGTCTCCTCTGAAGATTTGGTGGGACAGAGGAATTTCTTTCTAATCTCCACCCAGAGGCATCTTCCTCTGTGATAACAAGGTACACAAGCCCTCCTGCCTATATTTTAGGGCTTGAGCTGTTCCCTTGATCTCTGCCCTGGCCAAGTACAAATCTCCACAAGGGTATTTGCTTTGGCTGTTGACTGGTCAGGGGGCAGCCTGGTTAATCTTTCTGCTCAGGTCTTGCACGCAGCTTCCTCTGGGGCCGTTGTTTCTTCAGAGTGTTCACAGACTCAGTGAGGGTGCTTGCAAGCTGTATCCCCTACAGGCCAGGTTTCTAGGAAAAGCAGTAAACGGCTCAGATAAGAAATTTAGCAGCTGGTTTAGCTAAACTGTTTTTATTCTGCCTTGCTCAACTTATTTCTCTGTTTTTCCCTTTTTCTGGGGATGTTTACCCTTGCCAAGAATGGGATTGGCCCCCATTCTCCCTGCAAATATTCATGTTAAAGGTCATTCTAGTGAGGTCTGATGGGAATTAGGAACATGTTTTAGACAGTGCTGAAAAGAATGTGGCTGAATGGTGTTCACGTTTTGGTGTTTTTTGGGAGGTAGAACTTGTAACTAATGAAATTGGATAGTTAGCTGAGGAGATTCCCCAAACAGAGTATTGAAGGAGTGACTGCTTGTAGTAGATTTCAAAAAAAGATAAATGAATTGAAGAAGGAATTGTTATGCAAAAAGGACCCAGCACTTGAGGAAGTAGAAAATCTCAGCCTGTCCATATTCCACAAAATAAGAAAGCTTTTTCTGAGGAGACCACAAAGGGTATGGCTGAACAACCATACGATGAAAATTACTGTAGATGTGAACCATGGATCTAATCAGCTAATCTCAGCGATGGCTAAGAATAAAGATGAGATATTTACCAGAAGATACACCACTACCTGACGCTAAAAGTGATATAAAATAGGGTAGAATGAAAAAAGGTTATCAGACTTCTTGGATTTGACAAAATGAGATGAGAGAGCTATTTGGCCATGAACATGTGCTATTCTTCAAAAAAAGGAAAAATGACCATAGAGGCAATTCAGAGACCATCAAGGCCACCACCTTGGTTTCAATTGGCTGGACAGCCCACAGCAGGGTTTCTTGTTGGAGTCTGGGGGAAAAACTCCTGCACCACAGAGCCTTGGAGACAAGACCCTCACCCAGCAGAGCTTTGGGAATGAGACCAACCATCTAGTATGCAGAGAGTCAGGGTGGGACTGTCGCTCCAGAAGGCCCAGAAGGCAGGGCCAAACCCAAAAAGGACTACTCACAAGCTTTAAGTTCTAATGGAGATCTTCTAGGTGGATTTTGGACCTGCCTGGGCTCCATTATCTCTTCTTCCCTCTGATCTCTCCTTTTGGAATAGGAAAGTCCATGCTTTTCCTGTCCCGCCACTGTATTTTGGAAGCACATAATATGCCTGGACAGTCACAGGTTAATAGTGCGAGAAGAATTTTGCTGCAGGATTAACTGTATCTCAAATGCCATAGACTGGGTGACTTAAATGACAGAAATTAATTTTCTTACAGTTCTGCAGGCCAGAAGCCTGAGATCGGAGTGCCAGCATGGGCTGGTGCTGGACAGGGGTCTTTCCCTGGGTTGCAGATGACTTTGGTTTCAACGTATCCTAAAATGGCAGAGAAAGACAGACAGCACAGGCTCCCAGTGTCTCCTCTTCTAAGAACACTAATCCCATCACCAGGATCCCATCTTTACAACTTCATCTAAACCTAATTAACCCCTAAAGGCCTCATCCCTAAATGCTATCATATTGGAGATTAGAGCTTCAATACATGAATTTTGGGGAACCTAGACGAAGGGGTTTTGGTGGGAGGAATGAAGAGGCTTGACACAGAGTCTGTGCCAGGGCACTAAGGAACTCAGGCAGGAGTCCTCTCCAGCAAACTTCAGGTCCATATTTATTATCATAAAACGGGAAGAATTAGATAAAAGCTGCTTGTCTGACATTAGCACTGATTAGGGAGGACGTGGAGAAGGTCAGATAGAATGTCTCCACATTTGTTTTTGCAAAACCACAGACCTTGAGCATGACCTTTGGCTCCAGCATCAATAGGCCTTTGGGATCTAGAGAATCTTTACTACAAACACTTGGCCTGGTTTTGCCACACCTCACGTGTACGTCCTCTCTTGGAGGTCAGTTTCCTGCCCTCCGGCTGCACACAACTCACATACCATGATCTTGACTCTTTAGGTCTCTCAAGCAGAAAGTGAGCCTATGCACAATTGTCCCGACAGCTGTTCTTTTGTCATATGTTTATGTATACAATATACTGTACCTATCCCTTTATATGACATATAAAGGGTCTCAGTGTTTCCCAAAGTATGGTTTGCAGATTTCTAGTGTTTCCTGTGCGCTTTTTTAGAAGGTCTTCAAGGTCAAAACTTTTTTTGATTATACTAAAACCTTACTTGTCTTTCACTGTTTTGACATTCTACAAAAGCAATGATGAGTAAAACTGCTGGGATCTTAGCATGAATTAAGGTAGTAGCACTAGGAGTGATAAAAGTCTTCACAGCTACAAACTCACAATTTAAAAAAATTCTCAGCTTTGGTTTCCTGTAAAAATGTTCTTAATAAAGCCGAAATCATGGTTATTTTTATTAAATCTTGTCTTTTGAATACATATCTTTAAATTATTCTGGATAATTAAATAGGAATTTCATGTACATCCGTTCTGCTTGGTATGAAAGTATGATGGTCATTAAATAAAATGAGCTCCTTTTCCATGGAATATCATCTCTACTTGAATGAAAACTACTGTTATTCATATTTGAGTATTTAGCAAATATTTTCTCAGAAATAAATCAAGTGAGCCTGTCAAATCAAGAAAGATAACTGACAATATTTGTTACCAGTGAATCAAAACTATAATTTTGGAAACATTTTGCCATCATTTTGAGCCTGACTTTTTCCCAACACTTACTAACTTTTCCAGTAAGTTAAGTTGTGTGTTTTCTCAATGTTTTCCAATAAAATGTGTCAACACTTAGATCTGCATAACCTAGGGAACTAAATGATCAAATGATGATAGTACAAAACCAGGTATGGGTAAGATTCATTCAAAGTGCAAGTTAGACTAGTGGATTTTAACGTGCTAGAGTAAGAAAATTCCACTGTTGTAGTTTTGTAATATTAAAGAAGACTATCACAATTTTTTGAAAAAGATTATATTAAAATACCATTCCTTTTCTAACTACATGTCTGTGTGAGGCCAAATTTCTTTCACATACTTTTACCAAAACAATGTATCTCAACAGATTAACGCAGAATCCAACTTTATTCTACTGAGGCAGAGATTAAAAGATTTAAAAATGTAAAACAGTACCATCCTTCTCACTAAATTTCTCTTTGGTTCAAAGAATATGGTTATATTTTATGAAGTTTTTCCTATTCATATTACAATTGAATACATTTATTATTATTAATTTTGAACAAATTAATAAATATTTTTAAACCCCCTGGTTTTGATTTATAATATGATAAATATCAATGGATACAACTCACAGAAATAAAAGTTCTCTAGTATCCTTAATAATTATTTTATGTGTGACAAGTCCTGAGACCACAAGTTTGATATTTGTCAAGGTAGTAAAGAGTGTGACTCTGGGGCCAGATGGCTCGGATCCAAATTCTCACTACCCCTTTCTAGCTGCATGACCCTGGGGAAATTTACTCAACTCATTTAGGTTAGGTAACCCCTCTGTACCTCAGTTTTCTTTCTGTCAAAGAGGATAATAGGAACACCTACCTTGCGGGGTTGTTTTGAGAATTAAGTACATCATATGCTTAGAATTTTGCCTGGCACATAGTATGAGCTATAGGCATTACTGTTAGATTCATGATGCTGATAATCATATCATCATGATTCAGATTTGGCTGGCACTGTTTATTCTTGAACAGCTATTTTATGAAATTTATTTATGGAGGAAAGGCCATGCCGTACGCAAGTGGGGAAGCTGGTTGTAATTCCCAGTTACACATGTGAGTTTCTGTAGCTTTGCTCCTCCAGCTGGGGTGAGCTGCTGCAGAGCTGCCCAGTTCCAGACTCTTTCCCCACCTGGCCTCCTGGCTGATTATTGGATTTACCGAGTGCTTCCTCATTCATACCTGCTTGAAATGTGCCATCATACTTACTGTGTCCAAGAAAACAGTTTGGATTTTTCTACTTGCTTTCAAGAACTGTGATCTTCTGGCTTGTCTGTCAAGAGCGTCTTTTCCCAGCCACACCTCTCACTCCTGTTTGGTTTTCCCAGGATCGATTATGCCTTCTCCTGATAATATGTTTCAGAGAGACCAATTTTATCTGCTTTCATCAATGATGGATCTAGAATTTTACCCTAACACCCATTCTCTTATTTGTCTTGCCACGTTAGGGACATTTTTAAGAGGTAAATTGAAGACAAACTGACAAATTTTATTCCACATGTAAGACTAGGCATCTGTTTTAATATTAGCAAATTCTGTATTAACACTGCCTATGGTATACATTATTTTCACACTTCAAATATGTGTTTTGAGCTGATAAAAGACAAGGATGAAAGGAGAAGTGTGCTATAAGGCATTCTCTTATTAAATTATGTTTATCACTCGATGCCATTCTCTGAACTAAGGGTAATGTAATACTGAAGATGGTTTCCACATACATCACTGTGCTCTAGTCTAGGTACATATATTCAATGGCAATTGAAAAGCAAAAAACAATATTCAACTTTGGGAATTTCATCTTCACACCAGGGTTACCAAGCGTAAGTTTCATGTTAGATGACTCCTTTGCTTTCCCAGAAATAACCCACTCATCTGACCTTAGCCACATCTCTCCCAGTAAGATATGTGTAAAGGATGGGAAAAAACATTACTTAGAAACATTTAAAAGGGAAAAGAAAAACTGGATGATTTTAGAAAGGTATTTAATCAAAATAGCTTCACGTGATTATACACCTCTGCTTTCCTGTAGTGTTCCAGCCTTAGCAACATGGTTTCAATTTTGAATACTACCTGTTGTTAAATTATTTTTCTACCAAGTCAGAAAAGGATATATAATGGATTCCAGATTTTGTGCAGTTTCGAGAAACACGAGATATTTCAGAGCCCTGGAGGATAATGAAATGCTAGAAAAACTTCAAAGAAAACCCCCAAGAAGAAAAATTCAGATTCACATCTTGAGTTCTCTTGGCTGTTTTTCTAAGCACAAGAGAGGTCGGTGTTACTCAACCATAGAAACAGGTGAAAACAGGATAGTTAACAGGGCAGAAAACTTTCCATTGCTACCCTTAGAGTTGCTTTTGCCTCCCCTCTAACAAATCTAGAGCTAGAACATGATTAATTTTAATTCTTCTGCAATGGATGCAGAACGGGCACCAAGCTGAGCCTCAGTCATACTTTCAATCACTGTTCTTCTCACGTGGCAGTGACGCCTGGTCCAGGACTGCAGGGAGGAAGAGGCCAGGTGGGGGCAAACTTATTCATGCTTCTTGCTCCTAATGATTAGCGGGACCTCAGGAAAGGCTGACGACCTGTAGTGATTCTGGATTTTCTTTTTTAATTGCAATGGATGTCAATTAGGAACAAATATACAGCTGATAGCCAACTATACTGCTGTAGGTGATAAAATAAACATCCCAACATGTAGGAAAGCCAGAGATACCAGATTAATTGTGAGAGTAAAATGTTGAGAGGAAACTGCAGGATCTCTGTAAGGATTCACTCCGAGTGAGAACATGATTTGTCCCTATTTCTAAAGTGACCTGCCACATTTCTTTTCATAGGGGATTTTAGAGATGTTTGGAGTTTTAAAAGTTATGGTTAGGAAATCCGGCCCTCGTTAGTAAATCCAAAGTCCGCTAACTGTATTTTTTAGAAATGCGGCCAGAGCACATACCGAACTCCTGTGCTGACGTGAAGGTGACAGTGGGCAAAGAAATCAGCTTCCAAAGGCAAGAATGAAAGAAAGTAGAGCAGCGTTTGGAGAGGTGGAAGGAGGAAGCTGAGCTGGGGCACCCTCAATGGGACCCCAATAACCAGTGACATAACCTGCCAACGTCCTGGCCAGGAAGAATGCAATGGCTTCATCAGTTTATGTGATTCCTGGAACCTCATGAACTTGGGTTTGAATTCCAATTTCATCATTAATTGACTAGGTGGTTGCTGTCTGAGACCTCTCTGTAGCATCCTCATAATTTTTTCACAAATGTAAAAATATCCTAAAATATTTTCCTTGTTCAAAGAGCAGGGGGAGTAAGTGATTTTTCTATTTATCTGCAGTCTGCACACTCTCTTGACCTGTCAGGATGCTATTTGCTATTTAAATGTCCTGCCTCCTTGAACATGGGATTCCCCTGAAGCAGGAGGGACTCACCCCAGGACTCAGCAAAGCTGAGCTGCCAATCCTACCTGAACCCTGCGGCAAAGTCCCAGCTCAGGGCACGTGCTGGCAGCAATCTCTGTGCAGAGCTAGGGGAACTGATGGGTGCAACTTGCCCCAGGGAGGCAGGAAGGCTGGGCGGTGGGGGGAGATGGACCCAGCATGAAGGAAGTCCCCAGACCCTTGGCACATGCTCTGATCTCCCAACAAACATAGTTACAATGTACTCAGCCCTACTATGAAACCAAGTTTCATATGAAAGGTATAACCCAATTATAGCCCCAAGAATATGGGGAAAGGGGATGGGGAGGGGAGGGGAGTGGGGAGGATGGGTGGAGGGAGGGTGATTGGTGGGACCACATTTACGGTGCATCTTGCAAGGGTACATGTGAAATTTACTAAATGTAGAATATGAATGTCTTAACACAATAAGTAAGAGAATGCCATGAAGGCTATGTTAACCAGTTTGATGAAAATATTTCAAATTTTATATAAAACCAGCACATTGTACCGCATGATTACATTAACGTACACAGCTATGATTTAATAAAAAAAATTTTAAAAATATAGAAAGAAAAAGAAAAGAAAAGAAAAAAGCAATAATTTATGTATATAAAGCACTCACTGCAATGCTGACACATACTAAGAATTCAATAAATGTTTGGTTTTGTTTTAAAAAATATGGAAAGAAAAAAATTGGGGAAGATGTGAGGAACATTCAGATGAATCACATTTGAAAGAATATTAGAAAAATGTTCTTTTTAAGAAATTATAAGTAGGAAAATGAGGTGGATTGATGCTGTTTCAGAATGGGCGAGGAGGGGAGAAAACAAAACCAATGATTATTGTTATAATATATGCGACTGAAGGAAATTAAAGAAAAATGAATATAAAAAGACATATTTACAAAGCTAGAAATCAAAGAAAGATGTTTAAGAATTTCAAGACGATGACCATAGAGCATTAACTCTAAGCATGAGGTCCTCTGTTGAGATCGGGGCCTGTATCCCTGCAAGGGTCACATGACCATGACACTGGCCCCATTCCATGGATGTCCTTGACCATGACACTGGCCCAGTTCCATGGATGTCCTTGACCATGATACTGGCCCAGTTCCATGGATGTCCTTGACCATGATACTGGCCCTGTTCCATGGATGTCCTTGACCATGACACTGGCCCTGTTCCATGGATGTCCTTGACCATGACACTGGCCCAGTTCTATGGATGTCCTTGACCATGACACTGGCCCTGTTCCATGGATGTCCTTGACCATGGCACTGGCCCTGTTCCATGGATGTCCTTGACCACATTAGCCCTTCTGCTATCTCCACAAGGAAAAGTGATGGGAAAAAGAAAAGAAAACCACTGTCTGTGATTTAGAGCAGGACTTAGTAACATTTATGTTTCATGGACTACTTTGGTAATCTGGTGAATTCTTCTGACCTCTTCTCTGAATAGGTTTTAGTACGTTTAGTGCATTTGGTACTTTAAAACATACCCCGCCACCTCACAGTTTTCCACAAAGATCCTTATGCAAGGAACTGGTCAACTATAAGCCCAGTAGTCCTTTTCCATAGTTGGATTACATGTTACCATATTAGTGACTCAAACATCTATTGTACATTCCAGTATTTCTTACCTAGAATCTCATGTTGATCAATATTTCAATAAAGCATTGTTAAAGACCATTCCACAGAATAAGATTCTTTTTTTCTTTTTTTAAATTGAACATGACTCTGAAGGCTTGGAACATGAATTGTTTTGGAGAATGCAAAAGGGAACCGAGTTCACAACTGTGTGGGTTCCCTCAGATTAGCTAAAAAAAGTGAAGACAAAAGAAGAAAAAATTATAAAAGAAAATTAAAATAAAATAAGGGAGGGGAAAACATTTATCTTGTGAAATTCCTAGAACAATATTTTAGCGATGAAAATAAAATCGAATGAAACGCTAGATTTCAGACAGAAGTTGGTGGGATGGAGAGCAAGTCAGACAATTTTCCCCATCAAATTAATGGAATTATATGCACGGATATACAAGGGATGAGGTCCCTCCTGTAGGAAGTATACAATAGCCAGTCCCACAGTGGGCAGGCCTGTGCAGTCTTATCCAGCCTCCTTGCTCCATGTACAATGGCGCAGTTGGCTGATATATCCAGCCATAGTAGGATGGGCTATTAGGTCTTCAACAGTGGGGCTGCAATTGCAGGTGGCAATGGAAGTACCTGAATTTTGCCTTGGGAATGTGGCATCAAAGAGCAAAATGCACTGAGTAAGGAGAGCACCGCGAATGCCCCTTTGAAGTACCTGGTAACACGTGGTTATTTGATTAATTACAAAAGCACCAGCCCTGTTCACTTACATGTGGGCTCTGCTATTAAGTCCTGAGCCCATTTTGTTGGACTTAGATGAGGACTAGAAAATGCATCTAGGAAAGAAGATAAAAACTCATTTTCAAATCTGTCTTTTGGTGCCCTTGGAGGAACACCATTACTTCTCATTCCTATCAATTCTTTCACCTGAAGATCGTGAACTAGGACTCAAATGTCTTCCAGATGCCTAATGTGTGTTGGAGGAAAATAACCTATTTTTGTCTGGTGCACATATTCAGTTCTGTTATTTATGTTACAGAAGAAAACAGATAAATGGATTCTGAGAGCAACCTTTCTGTTGTATACCACTTTAAATAAAAAATAAAGTAGAAGAGGCATAGTAATACATAGTTGAAGTGAAAACTTTACGCAAGAAAACCCTTTTATTTATAATGCTCTCTCCATCGTTTGTTATTTATAATGCTCTCCCCCTGGTTGTTCATTCAAAGCATAGACGATTCATTTACACCCTTTCGAAGTCCTCAACTAATTAGTTTATTTCTGATTTGATAATAATATTTTCTTTTTGTCTCCATCCTAATCTACCCAAATACTTCAGTGTAACTTAGTTACTTATTGCTCAGCTATGGTATCTAATAAATTTAATTCTTCTATAAGTAAACATTTATATCCTACTCACTTTTGAAAGGGCTCGGGCTCACTAGGAACCTTTCTGAGTGGAACAAGGCCATGGTAATTTTTTTTCCCTGCTCGTGACACGTCCTTCTGTTTGTCTCCATGTGTACAAATGGTTTCTTCTTCTTTCAGCAGCTGACAAGGAGGCCGTGAAATTTAAAGGAAAATTAGTTTTCATTTTCATCCTTTGGTGATGACAAGATTTTTCAAACTGACATCATTAATTTCCTGTCTCTTGGAAACATGGCAATCAAGGTCCAAGGTATGACCTGAAAAAGGATCAATCCCAAACTGGCATCACATTAGCTTTCTACGTTGCCACCATATGACATGACGATCCTCCAGTTTATGAAACACTTATGAGTCTGCTGGCTCCTTATTTACTCAATGATTCCCTAAGTGGATATGATGGGTTGTCTGAAAGATCATTTATGGGAAAAACACTGACTTCGTGTCCTTTAAAGACACTATATATTTTAGGCTTCGAGTGCTGAAAACAAATGAAAATAACACATGTTATGTGAAAATGGTCCTGGCCGGTACATTATAGGTGTTTCCTTGCCGGTTTCCTCTCCGAGGTTATAGCATCGTGCACTCATTTCTGCCTCCTCTGGGTCGTACCTCAGCGGTGACTGAGGAATGTCAAGGATTTACAAGGATTCTTTCAAAATGGAGCTCTCATTTTTAGGGCAGGAAACACTGGGAGGTCAGGCGAGCAGGGAGAATGTGGTGAGAAATGCTTCAGTCCTGGGCCTGGCTTCAGTGGATCCCAGGTATTAGGCCACCAGTGGTTATAACTAACCCAGTTATTTGGAGGTAACACAAGGGGTACAGCAGGGACAACTTAAATAATGCTCACATGAATACCTAATGCTCAAAGTAGCCCAAGAATGATTTTGTGGGATCGTGATTTCAATCACTGTCAATTCAGAAATAAATAATGGTATTGTTATTCTTTAGTAGAAACTTAACTACTTGAAAAAAACTCTTTATTATTATTTTTATTACTAATATTATTATTACTAGTTGTCTAAGAAGAGAAAAATTCTAACACATGTTTCTCGGTGAATATGTCTGGAAGGTTTGTGGCTGTTTTTAACACGATTACAACAAATGGGATACAAATGAGAGTTCCTGCCACTGAGTCCCTAGCGTCTGTAGGCTCTGCACTTTATGCAGCATTCATTTTTTAATTTTGTTATGTAAACACTGGAATAAAGGCTCAGATATTCTGAGTGCATTGTCAATGCCATCTTGTTATTAGCAAAGATAGGACTTCAACCATGTGGGTCTGATCCACTAAGGCTGTTTGCTTCCTGACATGACTACTTTTTTGTAGTTTTTTAAGGAACAGACAAGGAGCACAGTTGTAGCTATTAAGCTTTCAAGAAACCATTAATAGCAACAAAAAATAGGAACAATAGGGTATATGTATCCCAGCATTCACACACATACATGCACACACTTGAGTGTACACAGCACCAACCTTAAGGAACTTCCATGGCTCATCAGAACTTAATATTAAAGGAAACAGGTGGCGGCACCTGTGGCTCAAAGGAGTAGGGTGCTGGCCCCATATGCTGGACATGCTGGGTTCAAATCCAGTGCTGGCCAAAAACTGCAAAACAAACAAACAAACAAACAAACAAACAAAAAAACAAAAAGAAACAGAAGAAAGAGAAAAATAGCACACTTCCTTAAGAGAGAGAAAAGTCATGAGATCTGGTTCAGAGAAGTAGAGATAAATCTTTATAATAGGTTTTCACATACCTGGGTATGAACAGTTATCTTCCATTTTCTCTGTGAGTGGGGGAAAAAAAGAGGAGTTTGGCTCAAAATATAACACAAAAATAATAAAAAATAACTCATTGTGGAATTAAGACCTTGGGTAAGATATTGATGGTTCTTGTGGAGTCATCAACTCTCTTGGTCCTAACAAAACAATAGAGCCTGTCGTTTCCTTGAAATGGCTCTTTAGTGCTTTAGAAGTAGTGCCCGGCAGTGTGTAGGAGCCGGGCTCTGTAATTTGATGGGCCTGGTTTTTACCATATTTATGAGCCGTGTGAATTTGAGCAGGTTACTTAACCTTCTTAAACCTTATTTTTCTCATTCCTATGTAGGGGACGTACTATCCACAATAGAAGTTTATGTCATGCTTTTACTGAAGTATTTGGTACAGAGTTAATACACTTTAGCTATCACTGCTACTGTCGTAGTATCTAGGTATGGTCTGGCCTGAAAATAGGACTATGAGTTCCATCACATTAACCATTCCCCTCTGGACAAAAAGACACAGAACAAACACTTGTTATTTTATGGCTGCCCATAATTAAATACCTTTTATATTTGGCAGGAAGTACACGATTGGTATAAGCCACAGGGAAGCAGATATTCTGTCTCTCAACTTTCTAGCGGTTAGAATGGAGACACACGACCGTGGCTAACTGATAAAATGGGTTCGAACATAGAAGAGTGGACAATAAAAGCGTAGGCTGCTAGCGATTGTTTTCTGGGGCTATCATTGGAATGATGGTAGAGTGGACTCTGTGCTGGGGATTGTGGAATATGGTGAGGCACTAGCTAGTCCCCAACGGTAATGCCACTTCTGGTAGCATTTTAAGCAGACTAGTTCTGTCATTGAGCCTTGGCCATTTCTAGAGTCATTTGGCTCTTGTCTATATTTTTAAGTTTGGTTGGCTAGTATTTCAGTGATTTTATGATATACCCATCAGCTATATCCACAAAAATCCTGTAAGACAGTCTCCATTCCCCACCCCAATTTATGAAGAGCTAATCATTTAATATAAGTATTTGTTTTCAAGTCCTGTGGATGCAGGTTGGCAGCTGGACTTTGCAGGGCTTGGCTCCAAGCTGTGGTCAGGTCCAGGTCTTTTCTTTATCTTCCTTGTACTAGCAGATTTTGGAGACATGTCTTTCCAATAACAAAAGGGAAGGATGCCTGACAGCAGGCCCGACTGAGCACCTGCATCCGAATCTCCACTTGCATCACCTGTCCTAACATCTGATTGGACAAAGCAAATCCCATGGTTACGCCATTGTCAATGGGTAGGGAACTTTGATATGCTGGCCCTAGGGGAAGGAACTGTAGCATCTGAGGAATGGACATTACAGAGGCTAAGGTTGTGAATACAAAGAAGTGGGAATAAATGAGAACAATAACACAATTGACCCTACAGGAGTTCCTCAATAAAACTATTTTCCATTTAAGTCAGCATTTTTCCCCCCTGTCTCTCTCTCTCCCTTTTTTTTTTGGCAAGAAAGAATCATGATATATATTCAGAGACTATGAAGGAAATGGACTGTGTTTGCATATAGAGTTTAGAAAAATCTTGGCTTGTTTTCTGGACTGGATGGAAAGAAAGCAATGAAAATCTAGGTATCCAGAGTTTTAAAGGATAGGAATGTAGCAACCTATGATACATACTTGCAGCAAACTTTGTTAAATTCTTGCTTATTGTGATTTGGAGCACCCATTGAGGGCCACTAAGTGACTATCGCTATATAGTAGTATAACATACATACATAACAGTATTCAAAGAGCGAAGGGTGTAATGGCACTGGACAGCTTGGAGCAGGAATGATAAGCTCGAATCATTAGATTCTCACAATCAAGCACAAACTGACAACCAACAACTTACAACATTGGTTAAATATACGCAGTTTCCAAGTCTCTTAGGACATTGAGAAAGAATGGGCTTCTGAGATTTGGAAAGGTAGCATTTGAAAGAAGTGCAGCTTCCCAAGCCTCATAATGTTGCTGGACTGACCTTGCCACCTGAAGTAAGCTTATTTTCTTTGTCTAAAGAGCCAGTTAGACCTTGGCTTATAGACATTGTGTCTCCCTTACCTATTTTGCAAAAGAACCTCTCATTACCTTCCCTCCCAACTCTAATACATATATATACACACATACACAGACACACACATGAGAGAGGATACCCAAGAAGGGTGAGGTCTAGGAGAACCGGTCTTCTCAAGGAGACCACAAGGATACACTTGCAGGGTCCTCTCCATGGCGACTCAGGTCTTGGGAATTTGTAAACTTAACTTCCTGGAACTTGGAAATTTCCAAGTTCTGTGAAATACTGTAGTTCTGTAGGGGCTGGAAAAGCATCTCCCTCTTGATTCAAACTGGCCAATGAGAAGGGTACCTGTGGGGTGGAACTTTTTGACTGTTGATAAAAAGGGAAAGACCAAGCCAGTAGGGGAGCATGGCCATTTGGAATTCTTCTATGCCATTAGCTCCTGGCTGGTGAATAAAGCCCTTCCTCTTATACACCTATACATGGTGTTGGGTGCTCTTTCTCTCTGTTGGGCCTCATCTTCCTGCAAAACACACACACACACACACACACATGCACACACACGAGAGAGAGAGAGAGAAAGAGAGAGAGAGAGAGAGCTCACCTACAGGGCCTGAAGAAGTTAGCTCTTTGCTGATTTGTATCAGCAAAAAAAAAAAAAAAAAAAAAAGAGAAAGAAAAGGAAAAATCTGAGCAGTGTGTGGAGGAATGGATTCCAAGGATACTGGAGCAAACAGGGAAGAATATAAATATAGATCAGACTAATTTATTTTAAAATCTGGAGGGCATATGAAATTCTGGATTCAATATGCTAGTTAAAGCAGTAGGAGTAGCTTTAAATGTTTGCTTGGTCTACTCGAGTGACACATTCTAAATTAATTTGAGATACCATAAATTCTTTGATATACCAAATAGAGAAAAATGCTGGGGTGGATTTATTGGGCGTATCTACTTCCCTAGTCTATAGGAAGGCACAGGAGACATGCCCTTTCCAAAGCTCTAAGGAAGTCATTTGTGGAGGGAGCATCAACATTTCTTAAAACTATCTTAGTGGTGCGCTCTGTGAGCTGACTATGCAGGTGGAATTTGAAACAGCTGAAATGGGCTCTCTGATTCCAACGATAGTAAAGCAAGTAGGATGTCAAGCATCCGTGATCAGAGGAAGCACAGTGAAGAAGGGGCTCACACCCAGGACAAGGTGGTGGACTAAATTTCCGGACTTGAATGAGCTTTGTTTATGACTTTCTGACCATGGACTCCTGGGGACAAAGATAAGGAATAGCTTACTAAGCAACTATTTGACCTAAACAATATACAAACAGAAACGAAATGTGAGGTCTCCTTAAGAATCCCAGTTCATTATCAAATTCACAGATATGAGTCAGTCCATGGATCCAAAGCCCTAGTAAGGAAGATGCCCAGGTACCCATAAAGAAGAGCCTCACAACAGTCTCACACGTGTGTAATATGACTCTTCATTCAGTCTTCCGCAGACACTCACGGACTTTTAACTGGGGAATCCTTAGAGGGCTGGAAGTTGTTTAGCATTGTCTTGGAGAGACATGGAAAGAAACTTCAGTCAGATTTGCAGCTTAGCGGGTCAAGTGACAAAGAACACTTTGAATTGAGTCTACCTCGCTGGAGAACCTCATCCGTCAGCTAGTTCCCTCCTTGCTGAATGTGGACGTACAGTCTTCAGCAAAAATGGCTATTCTCACACTCATTTGCTGACCCACAGAGTAAGTACGACGTTTGTAACAAAAGCTCTCATTTCTTATAGTAAACATAACATTCTGGGTAGTGGAAGCAATGGAGGGCGTGCATATATCCACCACTCCCAACCTCTCAAACAAGCAGGAAACTACGTAAAACTTACACCAATGCCTAACTGGAAAACAGAAAACATCCAAACTTCAAATTGCTTGTAAGAAGGAAAATAAGCACCTAATCCTGGCAAATTATCTCCTATTATTCTTGACATAAGTTTTTGGGTTATACAAGAAAAGTTCTAGAAAAACTGCAAAATAAAAAGAGAGAGAGTGATACGGAATTTATGGCAAGTCTAAAATTGATCAAAAATCACTACCAAGAAAGGAGGCATACACAAATACAAAAATAGCACACTGTTTCAGAGCACATGCTACAGAGAAAACATTAAAAATGCCTTCAAGACCTAAGGAGTCAGTCTTGGAAAAGTAATGTGTAATGTTTCAAGGTAAAGAAGTATTTAGAAGGAATGAAATGCTGCCTTTCAGAAACTAACTAGAAAACAAAAACAATAAACAAGAAGAAAAATTCAGTATCCTGTAACAAATATTACTTAACAAATAATTGCATGCCTTTTATTATCTCTAATTTTTTAAAATCTCTCATCCCAGGGCAGCACCTATGGCTCAAAGGAGTAGGGTGCTGGGCCCATATGCTGAGGTGACGGGGTAAAACCCAGCCCCAGCCAAAAACCGCCAAAAAAAAAAACCAAAAAAAAAAACAACTCTCACCCCAAATCAGAAAAGAAAAACATGCTTTACTATACTGACCAAAGATATGTTTTTGTACCTGGAATCTCATGAACTACACTAAGCTACCCATTCTGTTTATTGAATACAGATGTAAAAATAGCATCTATCTATCTATCTATCTATCTATCTATCTATCTTCTATTTATATATCTAAGTACTTCCAAAAAAACTTAGAAAATTAAAACCCAAACAATTCAACTAAAGAAAGTTCTCCCCATAAAATAAGAATTGATTGAACTCAAAAGAGAAATTTAAAAACATAAAATAATGACAGTCATGAAGATTAAATTACAAGTGGCCTGAGGAAGATGAATACAATTTAAAACAATATTCAGTGGCATTGAAGAAAAGCAGGAAAATATAGAAAATAATGAAAATTGTATAAAGAAAATAGGAAAAAAATGGTAAGAGAGAAAATAGTTAAAATGAAAAATAAAAAGGAGAAACAAAACATGTTTAACTAGAGTCCTGAAGAGGATTGTTTAAAAAATCCACCAATGTAACAGAAATACTGTTTAAAAGAATAATCTGTTACTTCTTCCTCTAGTAGTGGCTGAAGAATCTCCAATCAGACAGACAAACCACACTGCGGATAACAACTATAAAGTCAGACACATACAAAAGTCAGTTACTGGAGAGAGAACAAAAGTGGGCAGTTTCTAGCAGAGTTCAGACTGGGAAGCAAGAGTGGGATAGTATCAAATCTCTATTTTTGTTCTTCTAGCCTGAGGAAGGTGTAGCTTTCAGGAGCACTAGTGGAAAAACAGTAATATTTTTGGCTAGAGTAATCAGAGGATTTAGGATGGGACAGCCATTGGAGAGGGAGGTGTATTCTCTGATGAGAAAGAGCCAGAGAGGGAATGTCTGATTTATATTTGCCCACAATCTCTGGGTAACTTATGAACCATGCATACTTGGCGAGTACTCAGAACAGCTTAACCGGTTTTGCTGAAATAGCTCAGTAGAGAGAACATTAAACTGAAGAACAGCTTAACTAAAAAAATAAAAGTTCTTATTTTAAAGTTGAGTTAACGCCCAGCAATATATTTGCAGTTCAATCCACAAAGTTCAAACTAAGTGCTCGTTAAAACGAATAATACCCTTAAAACTCAATAATTATCAGATTAAGAATAACTACTAAATCTAGAATATCTAAGACTTAATGTTAGAATGTCCAGGATATAATCCAAAATTAATTGTTATATTATTATTATATATAAAATATACATATATATATATATGAAACCAGGAAAACAGAACACATGCTCGAAAGAAAACAACAATGGAGACAAAATATGAGAAAGAATAGATGTTATCAAGCTTGCAGAAGTAACTTGGTAATGTAAAGGAACATGGATTTGCAATGATTTTAAAGATATGAAATTTCACCAGAGAAATAGATTTTAAAAAACTGCTGCATCAAAATTTTAGAACCGTGATAAAAAATTTCCAGGTAGCAAAACACAGAAGACAGAGGAGAGACTTGGTGAACTTTAAGATAAATCAGAGACAGTATCTAATCTGAACACAACAGAGGAAAACAATTTTAAAAAATAAGCAGAGCATTAGGACTTGTTAGATAATATAAAAAGGTCTAACATACGTGTAGCCAGAGTGCCTCGTTATAAGACAGGGTATGGAGCACAAAAAAGTATTTGAAAGTAATAATGGCTGAAAATTTCCCAATTATAGTGAAAGACATAACACACACACACAGATTAGAGATACTCACCAAACTCTAAGTAGGAGTTGGGAAGATAAAAAGATAATTTGGCACATCCAAATTAAGCTGCTAAAAGCCAACATAAAAAAGAAACCTTAAAAGAAGCAAAAAAAAAAAAAAGATGAAAAAGGTAATTTGACTAAGAGGTGACTTCTCATCAGAAATTACGTAACTTTAAAGAGAGTGGAACATTTTTTTATGTGCTAAGATAATCCAAAAAAAAGGTGAAACCGTAATCCAGTAATATTTTCTAGAAATAGAAGACCTAGTTGTAAAAATCAGAAGGGTCCACTTATCACCAGGAAAATTTAACAAAATTAATGAAGTGATCAACTCTGAGTCATATTCTAGAAAAATGATTAAAGTGGAACAATAAATGCCCCAGGAACTCTAGGGAAATGATCAAATAATGAGCAAGGGAAAGAGAATTAGATTATTATCAGCTGTTCCCAAAACAACGTATAAAGCTAGGAAATAGTGGAGGAGCATTTTCAAGAATTGTGGTCTTCTAATAACTGGAAATGGGAAGACTCTAGCATAAACCAATATTACCTTTACTGTGTCAGATACATATTTGTATATTTAACTAACTTCCTTTTCATTACCACTGCTCCTCACTTTACTATTAACACAGGATGCTTTGAATAATGTCACTATTTTGTTCATAATGCATGATATGAACACAGAATTGAATCTGAAGTGAAAGGAGTTGCTGAACAGGATGTAAGAACACATGAAACTTTATAATTAATTATCTTCTTTGAAAGGTGAGTATATTTTCAGTTGTGTGAGTGATAGCTGAGTTTTAGTGGGGAATATTCTTTTCTGAAAATTAAGAATGGGAAGCAGAATGTGTAGGATTATTCCATGTTCAAAAGTAGACTTCAGGGGCATTTGTCATTCCTTGGCCCAGTACCTAATTTTCAGATTATATAAGAGTGATTGAAAAAAAATACCAAAATTGTATTTTACAGACACAGAACAAATAATCCTGGGCTTTATTTGGAACTTCCTTACACACCCCCAAAAGAGAATGACTAGCTAATGAAATCTCAAGCAAAAGGGTAAAAGGAATAAATCTGGAGGTATCATTATTACCTGACTTCAAATTATACTGCAAGCCTATAATAACCAAAACAGTATGGTGTTAGTGTAAAAGTAGAGACATAGACCAATGGAACATAATGGAGAACTCTGAAATAAATCCATATATCTATGAACAACCAATCTTCAGCAAAGCAGACAAACACATACACTGGGGAAAGGAAACCCTATTCAATGAGTAGTGCTGGGAAAATCAGGTAGCCACATTCAGAAGAATGAAGCAAAACCCCCAGTTCTCATTATACACAAAAATTAATTCAAGATGGATTAAAGACTTAATTGTAAGGAATGTAAACATAAAATTCTAGAAGAAAATGTAGGAAGAATTCTTTTAGACATAGGTGTAGGCAAAAAATCTATGACTAAGACCCCAAATACAAATATAGCAAGAACAAAAATAGATGAGACTTAATTAAATTCACAAGCTTCTGCACAGTAAAGGAATCAACAGAGTGAATGGGCAACCTACAGAAGGGGAGAAAATATTCCCAAACCATGCCTCTGACAAGGGATTAATATTCAGAATCTATAAAGAACTCAAACAAATCAGTAAGATAAAAACAAAAGCCCCATCAAAACGTTAACAAAAGACATGAACAGGGTTCTTTTACAAAGGAGAGACAAATGGTCAACAAACATGAAAAATGTTCAATGACTCCAATCGTCAGGAAATGCGAATTAAAACCACAATCAGATATCATCTTACCCATCAGAATGAAGTTTATTAAAAAGTGAAAAATAAAGGCTGGATGGGGTGTATCACACCTGTAATCCTAGCACTCTGGGAGGCCAAGGTGGGTGGATTGCCTGAGCTCACAGGTTCGAGACCAGCCTGAGCAAATGTGAGCACCCCAGCTCCAAAACAAACAAACAAAAGAAAAGCTGTGGTGGGCTCCTGTAGTCCCAGTTACTTGGGAGGCTGAGAGAAGAGAATTGCTTGATCCAGATTACTGTCTCTGGAAGTAGTCCTTATTGGAGGTTGCTGTGAGCTATGGCTTCACGGCACTTTACTGAGGGCAACAAAGTGAGGAAGTGAGATTCTGTCTCAAAAAAAAGAAAGAAAGAAAGAAAAATGTTTTCTGTCTCTCAAAACTCTCTTATCCTTTTTTTTTTTGGCCTGGGCCAGGTTTCAACCCACCACCTCCAGCATATGGGGCCAGCGCCCTAGTCCTTTGAGCCACAGGCGCCACCCTTTCTTATCCTTTATTTCCTTGAGAACTAAAACCTACATCATTGACTCAGACCAATGCCTGGGAGGGGCAAAAGAATGTCTTTTGTTCTTTGAGCCACAGAAGATAGCTC